>VWZK01005027.1:89171-135126 GCA_013396935.1 Baryphthengus martii | reverse complement strand
ATGCAATCTCACCAGGGCAGAGTAGAGGGACAGCAGAACCTCCCTTGACCTACTAAANCTGCCCCGCCGAGCCCCGCTTGCAGTGCTGTGGCTGCGGCAGCACGAGCGTCCCCGTCCCCCGGGCCTGCAGGACGCCACCGAGATGGCAGCGGCGAGACAGGGAGCGAGGCGCTGGGAGAGGCCAAGAGGGCCGGGCTGTCCACCAGGACCCCCAGGTCCCTTTCCCCTACGCTGCTCTCCAACGGGACAGTCCCCAACCTGTCCTGGTGCTTGGGGTTGTTCTTTCCCAGGTGCAAGACTCTACACTTGCCCTTGTATTTCCTTAGATTTCTCCCCGCCTAACTCTCCAGCCTGTCGAGCTCTCGCTGGATGGCAGCACGGCCTTCTGGCACGCCAGCCACTCCTCCCAGCTTTGTGTCGTCAGCAAACTTGCTGACAGTGCACTCGCTTCCCTCATCCAGGTCATTGATGAATATATTGAACAGCACCAGGCCCAGTACTGACCCTTGAGGGACTCCACTAGATACAGGCCTTCAACTAGACTCAGTCCCATTGACCACAACTCTCTGATTTCTATCCTTCAAATAGTTAACAATCCACCTCACTACCCAATCATCCAGACCACACTTCCTCGGTTTAGCTGTGTGGATGTTGTGGGAGACAGTATCAAAAGCTGTGCTGAAGTTGAAATACACCACATCCACTGCTCTACCTGGTTAAGTCCTCATAAAAGGTTGTCAGGTTGGTTAAACATGATTTTCCCTTAATAAAATCATGCTGACTGTTCCTGATGACCCTCTTATCCTTGATATGCCTAGAGACAGCACTGAGGATAAGTTGTTCCATCAGCTTTCCAGTGATGGAAGTGAGGCTGACTGATCTATAGTTACCTGGGTCTTCCTTCCTGCCCTTTTTGAAGACTGAAGCGACATTTACTTTCTTCCAGTCCTCAGGCACCTCTCCTGTTCTCCAGGACCTCTCAAAGATTATGGAGAGTGGCCTAGCAATGACCTCTGCCATTTCCCTCAGCACTCGTGGGTGCATCCCATCAGGGTCCACGGACTTGTGGACATCCAGATTGCTTAATAGATCTCTGACCCAATCTTCTTCAACTGAGGCAAAATCTTCCTTTCTCCAGACTTCCTCTGTGGTCTTGAAGGTCTGGGACTCCTGAGAGCTGAGTTTAGCCGTAAAGACTGAGGTAAAGGTAGCATTCAGTAACTCCACCTTCTCTGTATCCTCAGTCACCAGGGCACCCTGTACTTTCAGCAGTGGGTCCACATTTCCTCTAGAGTCCCTTTTGCCTCCAATGTACTTGTCATGGTTTAAGGTCAGGGCAACCCACTACCTATAACAGACGCTCTCTGTTAACCCCCCTCCCTCCCCAAAGGGGAAGAGAAAAGGAGTAAGGGAGAGAGACTTATCGATTGGAAAAGAAAACAAGAACAGCGTTAATGAAAAGGGGAAAAAAAATAACAAGAATAAAATGGAATCTATACTAATATATACAAGACCAGTATTGAACCCAAACCTCCCTGATGGCAAGTCACCACCGATGTTGTGGAGGAGGCACTAGGAAAGTCCCAGACAGGGTCCAGCAGCAAATGGGAATCATGTTCAGGAGCTGGATTCTTGTACTGGATTCAGAAACACTCTGATCAGGATCAAAGGCAGAAAGAACAGAGTCCTCTTTGGATTCCACCTATTGAAGGAACGAGGAAGAATCTGAGCAAGGACCCACAGCAAAAGTCCCCGAGCCAAGAGCAACCGAGCGAGGGCCCCCAGCAGCCGAATATGGCATCTATGGGATGGAATACCCCATGGGTCAGTTTAAAAGCACCTCTCCATCTGCTCCTTCCTACAGGTGCAGCTTTTACTTTCTGCACCCCTCAATGTGTTACACAAGATCTAGCAGTGGCCTTGGTCTGCACACCAGTCCCTGGTACTAACTCTAAACACCGAACTTTATCACTGCTAGCAGCAGGCACTGCCTGTGAAAACACGTTGCTAACTTCAGAAAGTACTGTTAGTTAAAGGAACTGAGTTGGAAAGAATAATCACTGAATAGAATTGTTCTGTTCTAACTCAAACCAGGACAGTACTTGAAAAAATCTTTCTTGTTGCCCTTGACCTCCCTCACCAGGTTTAGTTCTAAGGATGCTTTAGCTTTCCTTCTCACATCCCTACATTCTCTGAAAATCTTCCTGTATTCCTCCAAAGTGGTCAGACCCTTCTTCCATGTTCCATATACTTCCTTCTTCCACTTAAGTTTATTTATTATCGCCCTGCTTAACCATGGAGGTGTCCTAGCTCTCTTACTTGATTTCTTACTCTTTGGGGTGATCTTGAGACTGGAGGAAATGGCGCTTGAATATTAGCCAGCTTGCTTGGGCCCCCTTACTATCTAGAGTCCTGTCCCACATGACTTTTCCAAGCAATTCTCTAAAGAGGCCAAAGTTAGCCCTTCTAAAGTCCAGGGTAGAGATCCTGCTCATGGCTCTGTGCCTACTACCTATATTTCTGAGCTCCACTCTCTCATGGTCACTACAGCCAAGGATGTCCCCTACTTTAACATTCTCAACCAATTCCTCTTTATCAGTACAAGATCCAGAAGTACTCCTCTCCTTGTTGGCTCCTCCACCACCTGTGTCAAGAGGTTATTGTCAGTGTACTGGAGGAACCTACTGGACTCAGCCTGCCTAGCTGTGTAGTTTTCCCAGCAAACGTCAGAGTAATTGAAGTCCCCTATGACAATCAGAGCCTGTGATTGCAAGGCTACTTCCAGCTGCTTGTAGAAGGCCTCATCAGCTTCCTCATCCTAATCAGGTGGCCTATTATGATCTAATTTATGTACTGTACTGTATGCACTGTCCTATATGTATGTATACAACAAACCTCCTTTACGTAATTTCACCGGAGCGCAATGTGACAGAATCTGGGCTGCTCCTCAAAAGAACTAAGAGTTGGAAATCTCTGGCATGGAGTTAGTTGCCAGAAGGACTGTTAATGTCATATAACACACTGTGTATGCAGGTGATCCTACTGGTCTTTTCTCCCTTGCTGTGCTGATATCAATGTCTCAATTTGCGGTTGAAGTGAAAGATGAGAGTTCACAGATCAAAACCCTCGGATTTCCAGAACCAGACAGTCAGAACTCGAAGTTCAAAAGTTAAGCAAAAGACTAAACATTCATAAGTATGGAAAGTCTACACATACCAGAAAATCCAGTTCTGAAATACTCTCTTTCTGTTTAGATTGCACAGAAATACAACTCAGTGCAAATTAGCATTTCTGTCAGATAAGATAACGTTCCTTTGAGAGCAGGGATACTGTGTCAAGAGTTAGCTGTTCCAGAGTCCAAATGTTCTTCCCAAGAACTTCCAGGGATTTCAATCTTTCTAAACCTGTTTGGAGAATATAGGTATTTCATTAACCTTTGCTTGTTCTGCTGAAGATAAAGTGCAACTCAGGAAGAAGCTGATTTTATCCTCAGTTGAGGATTAGGTCATTATCTGGCACATCGCTGATCTCTGTTACTGCCCAGGTCCATGGGTTTCATCATTGTCTGGGGATCTGTTATGGCTCTTTCCTGCACCATAACACCACTCTACATACTGATCTCATGACTATTTGTTAGAGCTTTAGAGCAGAGCCTGAAGCAATCCCTTGCAGCCTGATAGGTGTGACACACAGAGGTGTAAAACTGAAAGAACTCAGAGGAATCTAAATTTGTCTTACCTACCATGTGGGTAGCAGCCATGAAACAGAGCCTAGATCAGCCTCAAAATTATGGCACTGGGGAATTTCATGAACCCCAAGAAATTACATGGTTCCTTCTCATGTTCTTTTCCTCTTTAGCCAATTGCTTTCTTCAGTACAACTTAGAAACAACCTAATAAAAACTTTGTTGTTTATCATTCTACTCCATTAAAGTAGCAGTTATCCACCTACAAAGTCTTGGCCTTGAGGCCTTTCTGGTCCCCACTCTCAGTCTTTAACTGCAATTCCTGTAGCAAACTTTCAGACATAGAATAGGCCACGTTATTCAATTGATGGGCTTTGTCACCCGTTTTCCCAAACAGCTTTTCCAGTAACTGGTTTTACTTGCATAGTAAAAGCTAAACTAAAAGGTTGCATTTATAGTTCATTGCATCACCAACCGCAGCAGCAGGCCCCATTAACAGCCACCTAGCTCGGGGAGAGCTGCAGTCACGAATGCAAATCAGTTAAATGAGACCGACTGGCATCTAATAGTAGATAACATTGTTTGACATTGTCAAGGTCACAATTGCCTGTCTGTTTTTGAAAGATACTGCTATCAAATTTAAAAGACATAAAAGGTCAAGTGTACAATTTTAGGAAATACAAGGGTAAAAGGAGACAAAAGAGGTGATTTAGCTGCATGCTCCGTAGGTTATGATTTTCATTTATTATTCATATATTATTCTTCCATTAGCTCACAGATCAGGTGAGAAAGAACAATTGTTATGTAAAACCTGATTGTTTTCCTCTTGCACCTGTCTCTCTCTACTGCATAGACTCTACAGGCTATAATCCAGCTTCAAGTAAAGAAACTTGGCATGCTGCTGGTGGGAGCAGAATTTTATAGACCTCTGTGTTGATGGGGAGCAAAGTTTAGAGAACTCTCTATGATTCAGCTGTGGAAATCTTTTTCCCTAGACACCTGAAGCTTGGTTTGAACCATTATAAGACAACAATGCCAATGTCATATTTCAAGTGCAGAACAGCAGCTAATATCTTTTCAGGGAATTATAGCAGTTGCAGTAACAGGGAGCCACAAAGTGAGACTAGAGTGCTTCTCACAAGTAGGGAACCAGAAAATTATTCTCCTACATATTCCACTTTGTAGTGTGAAATGGGAGGCTGAAAATCTGTCTGTAAATAAATTTTCTTTGAATTCAAAATTTAAATTGCTTTTCAGTGAGCTTCACGCAATACGCTTTCTGAGACAGAGTTTTGTCTGTGCTCTTTTATTTTTAGCTATTAAGATTCAAAATCATCCATGCAGTTCATGTTTGCTCTATTTCGGGGAAAAATTAAAGCATAAGAAACAGTTCAGCAGTTGCACCTGTGGACAAAATAGGCCATTGGAAAAAACAACAACCACAACAAAAAAAAACCAAAACAAAACACAAAAAAACAACCAATAAAAAACATTTCCTTTTCTGAGATGTGTTGTGTTAGGGACAGTCTGATTAGCTGATTTACGTCCCTATCTGTAGCAACATGACTTAAACCTTTGAGTTTGCTGGCATGTTTTACAGCCATCTGACTGGATCTCTGCTGAGATATAAGTTCCTGAATGTGGAGACTGTTGGACTGCCTCAGCACTGTCCATTAGGTTGAGGCTGTTGAGACATTAGCTTAGCTTCTAACAAGCCTGTGATGTCAGACATACTCTTCAATGTTGTCTTGAATCCATTCCCACTAGTGATGGAGTTCTGATCTTCATAGCATAATGGTTGTTCTCAGGACAGCACTGATCACAGAGTCCACTGCACTGATGTGTTTGAGATGTGTTCTGTGCTCATAGCTGGGTGGGAACAAGTTGTGAGACCACATTAGGCACAATAACCAGCAGGACATAGTTTAGAGACTTTCAAAAGACCTTACTCTAAAGCATGAGGCCCTTCTGTTTCACTAGCATCCTTCAACTCAACTATCTAAGGAAAAAATAAAATTAAAAAATCACATACAAATGAAATTAAAACAGGTACAAGAAACATAAGTTAAAAAAATCTACACACAAACCAGAAAGTAAAATTGGTTTTATCCACAAAGGAAAAAAGTGTCTGACTTACACAACATTTCACAATTGCCATTAATTTTACCTGATAGGATTTCAGTTACTTTGCTAATGGATGGCTACAGAAAATTCCAAGACAGAGATTTGCAGATGTATCTCTCAGTGAAGAAATTTCTGTCCTGAACTCTTACACTGTTTCTCCACATCACAAAATTCCAGACTGTGAAATTACCAAACCTACCAATAAAGCGGGCACAGCTTCTCGTAGGAGCATTGCCTTGAACTAGAAATGTTTCAAGATAAAAGTGCACTAATGGCTTGTGATGCCGGGGCCTTCCTTTTCCTTCAAAAAATTCATAGACTCTTTTACATAATAAATACTTCAGTTTCACTCTAGTAAAGCAATATGCTATGCATTAGCTTCTATTTTTCTATTACAATAACCAAAACATCTGCATGAGGCAAAAAAAAGAGAATTGTTCTGCCTTTGTCTTGTTCAAAACAGACACAAAACAATTGCGATAAAAATCATTCCTCAATGGCTGATAAAAATAGAACTGCAATTTATGCTCCCAAATAGTACCTTTATCTTAAGGCTCTTAAGGAGCATTTTCAGTAAGAATGGCTGATTTAGATAGATTCCCAGGGTGCTGGATCATTGCCAATGACATAAATGGTTTAAAGCTCCCTGAATTTTGATTGATTGCTGTAATCTGCAGAAACTATTTCAGGACATAGATTTATTATTATTAAGCCTATGAAATGGTGTCAGGGTCAAAGCAAGCTGATGATTTGTGTTGTGAAGCAAACATTACACAGGAGAAGATGAAATCTTTTAATAAATGTGAAATTCAGAAGAGAACAGTGTTTCATCTTCTTTGAAGAATCTGTGGCTAACCAATACAGTTTACAACAGCAGTGACTGTTTATTTAGGCTAGGGTTGCACTGCAAAAAATAACCTTCAACAGCATACAGAGTCCATTGAGTGTTATTCCATCTAATGATTGAGGTTTTTCAAGTTGTTTCACTAAGTTAAACCATCCTTACCTCCCATTCCTGATTCTCTATCAATATCTGACCTGTTATTCTTGACTTCATGAAACATTGTGAACCTAAATCCATCTAATAGGACCCAAAAATGTTTTCTATGGTGATTTTTTTTCCCCACCATAGGACTCTTAGCTAAAGAAGGGGGAGACAACTATAATTCCATCAGAACATAGTGGGAAAGGCCATAATTTCATGTGTACTCACAAGCAGAATCAGAGCAGCTGGTTTCTTGTACAAAGGAGAAACAGGATTACAGTAAAGAAATTCACAGCATTGTGTGCAAGAAATGTGAAAATATCCCTATTTGCTTTTACCCCCTGTGACTGGATGATAAATAAATTGTCAGATCCAGGACTAGCAGTACAGCCAGGAGGAATGAGAGAAAGACACATCCTCATGAGTGAAGTGTCACACGGATATTTTGCTTTAGCCCAGCCTGGATACTGATGAGTCAATAGGTTATTTATGAAACTGAATACCTTCAGACAAAAGTTTATGCAGGACATCTACTGAAGTACTGATAGGTGCACAAAATCTGATAATTATTTATTCTGATCAATGAGTGACTTGGATAAGAGACTACCTCAAAACCCATGATGCTTATTCCAGGCTGGCACAGTTTAAATTCGTTCTGTGTCCAAAATTTTTGCCATCTCAATATAACTTACTATGTCCACCATGATCAACAAGATGCAAAAACAGAAGGAAAAAAGCATCTTGGTCCCTCTAAGTTTAAAGAAGTATTTTAAAAAGTAGAAGGAACTAAAGGAAAAACAAGTAGAGTACTTGGCTTTTCCAGTGGCTGTACCATTTCACAGTAAATAGTATTTCAATGTAAATATTTGTAACAGCTATGGTTTATATCATTAGACAATGTTCACTGCAACTGAGGCAGGGTGGTGGAGGAGTAGGAGAGGAGAGAAACAGGTAGGGCAAGGAGCACAAAGACTGCTACAATAGGATACGGATGTGCCCAAAAGCCAGTGCCTGCACACCATGTAAGCAACCTCCTAGAATATAAGCAGTGCCAGAACACAGGGTTTGGTCAGGAGGTCATGTCAGGAGGCTTCAAAGATGTCTCCTGTTCTTGGAAAGGTAATAGAAGTGGCTGCTGAGCAAGAAGCCCTGGAATATTAAACTGTGTTTGATAACAGGCATCAGAGAAGTGGAGTGTAGAGAGGAAAGGAAGGGAACTCATGTCTAGATGGGATTTAAAGGAACCGTTTGCACTGGTTTCTGCAGGTCACGTGTCACAAGAAATGGGAACCTTTCAGAAATGGCCAAAAGCACTCTCAACCCTGATCACATAAAAAAAATGTTACACGAAACTGATGGATTCTGAGAAAAAAATACAGTTTGATGACTATGTAAACTTTTGAGATGTTATTTGAAATTATAAAATTCTTCCAAAGCAGAGTGTTTCCCAACTTCCTTTATTAGTCTATTATCTGTTGCATCATCTCTAAGAGTCTGTTTAGAAGGGGTCTTTCATGCCCTGAAAGCTGACAAAATTAACTGCTCCACCCAAAGGCAATGAAGACTTCATTTGGGCCAAGCCCTACACATACTGTGCTGAATTCCTTCAATTTTCTGTAATATTGCTGCAGTCAGACTGGTGTCTCTGGATAATGCTCATGAGTACCTGACAATCACAAGCAGTCTGTCTGCAGGATTTCAGTCCTGTATCTTTGGCCATATTTGGGACCCCTGCCCATAAAATCTTCTGAAGAGTGGAGAAGCAACACTGCTGGAACTCTCTTTACTGAGAATGTTCCCAGAAAATGCTAAATTTTAGCCATTGCTGAAAATGTTTGGATGGGTTTTGCTAGCAGTCTCGGCTTAGAGAGATGAGGAAACAGTTCTGATTTCTTTCATAGTGAGTCTGAGCAAGACTTTGCAGAAGCTTCCTCAGTGACAGCAAGCAGTGTGTCCACAATTTTTTTTTCAGAACAAGCAAGCTTCATACCCTGTGTAGATAATAATGTAAAATACTTTTATAATCAGAGTTAATGAGAAGAAGTAAACAATCTATGTCCATTAATGAGAAGAAATAAACAATCTGGGTCCAAACTAAACAGTGAATGATACAAGCAGTTGGTGGCTTTGCCTTTTTCTCACTTTATTCATAGTTTCCAAATCTCTCCTGATGTTTCTCCACGTGTGCAAACTCTGTAGTACTCTTCTGTGGACTTTTGGGACAATGGGAGGAGAGGAATTTTGTGTGTATTGGCTGAAAGACAACTGGAGAATTGTTCTTTTGAATCTGAGTTTTGTGTCAGCCGGTCTTTCCAAACCTAGGATGTCAACTTTGGGGCCATACTGTGTGCCAGTCAATTGAACATAATGCACAGACTGGCTCTGTCTATATGTGTGACTGAGGATGCACCTATAGACGCAACTAGAGCTGAGGGACTCAGGATACAGGCATGCATCAACACACCAGGAAACACTTGAAGTTAGGTGGGAGCTGGACATAATCAGGTCACAGGATGGGTACAGTCACTGACCAGCTAGGTGGACAACCCTAATTTAAAAATTACTTCTATACCAAGATGAACCTGTTAAGTAGCAAGGAGCATCACTAACCTGAGACTGAGGCTATGCAGACTTTTGCCTAGTTCTTTTGTAGGTTGTTTTCAACAGAAAAAGAAGGGAAGAGGAAGAAAATGGGAAGCAAGACTGGAAAACACAGTAAATAATCCAGTGAAATTAGAATGTAGAAGGGTAAATTAATAGATAAACCAGTTTTTCTGTGAGGACATTTGAAAATCAGTATTTCTGCTTATTCATGTGGTAGAGTGTGAGGACTACAGAAATCTTTCTAAATGTTAAGCATGATTTTGGGGCTGGTTTTCTAAGGCAATGAAAACTATGTTGTTGATCTTCTATGTCTCCACTATCTTTTGGATAGATTGGTTATTTTCTACCACATTTAGAAAGGCAAAGATAGACTTGAGCTTAATTTTGTGTTTGTTTTCAGGAGAGACCCTTGTTATGCTAGGAGTTATCTTCACTCTTTCTTTAAACCAGAAAAAAAGTATATATTCATTTGAGTGTGTGTGATTTTCTAGTTATGTATGTGTAGAGTTATATATAAAATACATATATAATTTTAAACTATCTAGGCAACTGTAACTGAAATTTATAATTGCAGTTATAGAACAGTACATCTACATACATACATACATATATATATGCTTGATTTTTTTTATGTAAACTTAAATATTAGCCTGATAAACACTCTGACCTGATAAATGCCAAAACATTTCCAGAGGCTCCAGGTAGATGCAGGACTGTCTGGAACTTTCTAGAAGCTTATTTCTACCATTTCTCTGCTCTCTAATGCTATGTTAAAGCTGTGCAGACCTTATCGGTGTTTTTCGCTTGCTGTCTTCCTTCTTAATATGTTATGGGGCCATGATAAATTCTGCACTTGAAGAAGCAAAACATTAGTTGATTAAATCCCCCCACTTCGCTGTTAGTCCACCCATCTGCACTACAGAGAGAGGAAGGGATCTGCTTATGGCCGCAGATGAACTCGGTAACAATAACAGAGCAGTGAAGAGATGTCAAATCTTTTGAGTCACAATCCAACTAAATAGCTATTGGCAATTCAGCTAAATGCAAAAAACGTTCAGCATTGCTGATAAGATTCCTGAAGAATGTTTGGAAGCAAAAGGTAATATTTGCAAAATTGAAGTACATTTCCAAGGTTACATTTGCAAATTTATGAGCAGGAAAGACAAAGCAAGAAGGCCGTGGTTACATCTCTTTAAGGTAGTAGTTTGCCCCACACTCATATTCTTCCTAGTGTCTGATAGCTGTGATGTCTGACCAGGGCATACTGGAGCATCCCCAGTGCCACCTCCCAACAGTACTACCGCAAACTGCACCACAAGTATCTAGAGGCACTGCAGCATGGAGGAGGTAGAACGGAGCTGCTCTTGGTGACAGAGATGCAGCCCTGAAACCTGCTCCTGACATCCACAATGAGCAGGACTGTCTCTGTAAGTGGATGACTCCTCCTTAATAGACCCAAAGGATTTCCAGTAAACATGACATACAGCTTCCAAAGGAAAGTCAACCAAAAATACCTTCAGATTTACCATACTTCACTCCACTGTATGCCTTCTGTGTCATTTTGATGTATTAATTTAGGTTATGGAAAGAAGCCACAGCTCTGGTTTGAGAACATTCTAAGTGAACTGTCCCTGGCTCCCAAAACTATGTGGAAGGCACAAATGCAGGGTGACCTAGTCAGCCAACAGCAGCCTCACTCTGGAGCGTAGGACCTACTGCAGGAGACCCCTTCCCTGCAGGACTGGCTTTGAGCTGTGCACAGAAAGAAGTCCACATTTGCCTAAAAATGAGTAGAGGAATCACTGTCCAGATCTGAAGATAAGCATTGCATTTGTGTGTTAAGCAAGACTAAGTGGGAAGCAAGCTCCTAAAGGTGGACATCAGCCTTCTTCCCTGCAGTGCCTGGAGCCCTGCACCTTCCTCCAAAGGCAGCCAGGGGACAAGTAACCTGGAAAGAACTGCTGGTCTGTGAAACATAGAAGTGTTTAACAGGAAGACAGGCATAGAGCATGGAATGCGGAGGCTGGGAAGCAGAGGAGCTATCATCAGTCACTCACCATAATCTCTTATATGTGAAGAATTTTTGGTATACAGACCCAAAACATTCTGGTAACCAAATAAAAAATTCCTGTCACCTGTTCACGATGGGGCCTACATGGTGAATGAGCCATTCTATGTAGACTAGAGGAACAAAGGAAGCACATCTGGAGCAGAGCTGTGTTAACAGAGGGAGGACTAACATGATCTATGCAGGTTGCAAGGCCAGGCGGAGAGCCTCAAGCACAATATGAATCTTATGAGGTGTTCCTGGGTGAGTCATGCCCTCAAAGAATTACACGAAGGTCTAGCAGGCCCAGGGCAGTTGACCATGATGATCATACCAAAATCAGAGCTTTGTCCTCCCTCTCTCAGAAGAAGCAATCTGCCCTGACTTCTAGGTGCAGGCAAAATGTCTATCAGATTTGCTGTTATCTCAGGTTACCGAAAAGTTAGATGGGGCAGAAAGCAATGCTCTCCCAGACAGCTCAAAGAGGAGCTGAATTTTAATGTGACGCCTTTTTTTCCATCCAGGCTTTCCCTGACTGTTTTCTAGCACCAGAAAGGTAGGACTCTCCCAGGACAGTAGTCATCTTTCCACACAGTATCTCAAGATAAATAAATTAGCCAGTGACTAAGGCAGTTACTGCTTTCCTTTGCTGGAATGGAAGGACACCATCACCTCTCTACAGTTTGGATCAACCTTGCCAAATATATCTGCCTTAGCTGGTCTAATACTCAGACTTTTCCAAGTAAAGTTCATGGAGAATTGAACTGGCTCTATTCAGGCCAAAATTAGGTATAGACTTCTTAATTGTACATGTAAACAATTAACCAGGTTTCTAATAAAGATTCAGTGTGAGTCATGTGGTTGTTTCAGAGTCACATCTGAATTATTTCTTTGTGCAATGTAATCTGTGTCAAGTGCCCTTGGGCAGAAAGCCTTTGTAAGCAAGTTGACTAGTTTGCCTTGTTCCTTTATCAAAATGCCTTACTTAAGTTCTGCATTTACCTGAGAGATCTGTGATGAAATACGAAATATGCTACAAGAATAAGCAGACTTGCTAATCATCCAGGTAGAAAGAATAATTCACAATTAATACCTTATCCAATTAAGTCAGCCTATTTGTCTACTTCCAGAATATCCATAAGCAAACTACAATCCCTTCTCATTTACTCTTTATCTGCATTTTCCCAATGAGTATGTTGCAAGACTGATTATACTCTATGATCTGCTTCCCTCTCCCTCTCCTGACAGCAAGACTCCTCTAAATGGCTCTTCTTTCACTGTCTGTCCCTTCCTCTCAGCTTCAGCAACTCCTTTTGCATGTCAAAACCCCCAGTCTCCTTTTCCATGCCCTTTCCAGAGGGCCTTCAGTAGCTGGCTGCTACTGGCCCCAGGGCAATTTTTTTTCCCCTGTTTTCAGACTGAATCGTCCATAGTGAGAGCAGAGGAGAGCTTGAAGTAGTTCTGAAGCAGCTGTAATGAATTACAGCATCTTATATTTTTTTTTTGTTTAAGGACACACAGGCTTCTTGCTCAGAGACCTTCCTGAGAGCAACTTATGTTAACTGGGTGAAGTCCTGACAGTCAACATCCACATCTTCCCTTTCTATAAGACTGAATGCCTTCCTGGAGGGTACACTTCACTTAGAAGGGTGTCATTGGAAGCTTCTTGATTAATTTAACCCACAAAATGATGCCCATGGGCAAATCTCTAAGCCCAAACAGACTTCTGCTGGAGGGTAGGGAGATGCTGCAGAGGGACCTGGACAGGTTTGATCGATGGGCTGAGGCCAATGGTATGAGGTTCAACAAGGCCAAGTGCAGGGTCCTACACTTTGGCCACAATAACCCCAGGCAGCACTACAGACTGGGGGAGGAGTGGCTGGAGAGTGGCCAGGCAGAGAGGGACCTGGGAGTACTGGTTGACAATCAGCTGAACATGAGCCAGCAGTGCGCCCAGGTGGCAAGGAAGGCCAATGGCTTTTATCAGGAATAGTGTGGCCAGCAGGACTAGGGATGTAATTCTCCCCCTGTACTCGGCATTGGTGAGGCCTCACCTCGAGTACTGTGTGCAGTTCTGGGCCCTTCACTTCAAGAAAGATATTGAGGTGCTGGAGCAGGTCCAGAGGAGAGCAACAAGGCTGGTGAAGGGACTGGAGGGAAAGTCTTGTGAGGAGAGGCTGAGGGAGCTGGGGTTGTTTAGCCTGGAGAAGAGGAGACTCAGGGGAGACCTCATCACTCTCTACAACTCCCTGAAAGGAAGTTGTAGACAGGTGAGGGTTGGGCTCTTCTCCCAGGCAACTAGTGACAGGACAAGAGGGCATGGCCTGAAGCTGCACCAGGGGAGATTTAGGTTGGATATTAGGAAGCAATTCCTCATGGAAAGGGTCATTAGGCACTGGAATGGACTGCCCAGGGAGGTGGTGGAGTTGCCATCCCTGGAGGTGTTTAAGGAAAGATTGGATATGACACTTAGTGACATCGTCTAGCTAGGTGTTGTGATGTTGGGGTCATAGGCTGGACTTGATGATCTCAGAGGTCTATTCCAGCCTCAATGATTCTATGATATGATTCTATGATTCTGCAACAGTCAATCCGTGCAGAATTGTCCTCTCATGCATGTGCAGGAACATCTCCATACCAGGGTGACAACAAAAAGATCCAAAACTTTCCTTTTTATTTCAATGTTAGTTTGATGTCTTTAAGATATTCCAGCTATGTACTACAGAAATTTTCTGTCACTGCTTCTGTCTGTGACACAAACAAGTGTGTGTGAACCCATCGCCGCCATGTTGTCTCATCTCTCTGCCAAAGAAAGGAGAAAGTTGGGAGCTCTCTGCTCCAGGAACCTACATCCCAGTCCTGCTACCTCCCATGGACTTGTTGATGCACATACAAATTTTCATTGAAGGCAAGTGAAACAAATGCCCACAGGAAAAAAGCTTTTGTGTTCCCATTAAGCTGTGGCACTGTCCAAGAGCGAATAACATCATTCATTACAATGCTTGTATCACCCTAGAAAGCTAAGAGAACTGTATGGCACCTGGCCAATGAAATCAGTGCTATATATTTGGCCATGTGGAAACACAGAAGTGAAAAGAAGGATGGATAGACCAGATAGACTTATTTTCAATGTATCTGAGATTTGTTTTAAGACTTGTACCTGTTCTAACACATTTTTTTCTGCAGGACTAGTAGGCAAAGTGTGGTGCAACCAACAACGGAGCTGAAGAGACCTAGGAATCAATGAAATGAAGTTTATTGTGATATTAATGCTGAGAAAGAAGAGATCTGAGTAGCAGATGAAGTTTTGTACTTGGGAGAGATATACCAGATCTTAAATTTCTCTGGTAAATGCACCCAATCTGAAATTGGAGTCTCTTAGTGAGAACTATTACATACTATTGCCTAACTGTACTCTGTCCCATTCTACTGCATTTTTTTTTTCTGTTCTGTTTCCATGGAAATGGGTGTGAGGAGGTCAGACATACGGTACAGGCAATTGTTTTAAAGGGGCTTGAAAGGCTTTGCTATTCCCTGATCTCATTTTTTGCTCATAATAGAATGAAAGCCAGACACTCAATTTTTGTTATTTTTTTGTGGCATTTAATTTGAATCTGTAATCCCAGAAAGCCAGGAAAGGCCGTTTTACTTCCTCCTGCACCTGTGAAGAAGATTGTTTTGGGGGGAAAGTGAGGTGATGGACAGCCCTGGGGTCTATTCCTGAACACATCAAGACTGTCCTGTCATGTCACTTGCTATGTGACACTGCTATGCAGTGCCTCAAGAGCCCAAACTGAAACAAAGTTTATGTACCTGGGAAAGGAGCTTCAGGTCTGAAAATTCTATTTGACCACTATAAAATGGGAGTTTTGAGACCAAGTACAATCGTATTTGAAAAGCACTTGGAGATTCACCACTGGGAATGGCTCTAGATAGAAAGCATTTGTATTCTTGCTACTACTAAGCAGAAGTGAGAAAAAGGTACTAGACTGCTCTCTTCTGATGATTTTCTCCTATTATCATGCTGCTTGCTTCCATTTCCATGGAAACAGGGCTGTAGAGGCAATGTGTAACAATGTAGAAGCTATAGTTTGGAATGACATGTAGATTTTAGCTGCTGGATGTCACCTGATAGATATGAAAATAAAGGCACAACACAGGAGAAATGGCAAGAGGGAAAGGAGTGAACAAAGGCAAGGAGACCCAAAGATTTCAAAGATAATGAGCACTCCTCTTCCTAGTAAAGGTTATGTACATTTTGTGGCTTTCCTCCCCATCATTACCTTCATTTTCCTGGCCTCTATTTGGACCTGGTCTCCTTTCTATTACTTCCTTTACAATTAGGTAATATTTTGTTGCCATGGTGCATGAAGGCCCCAGAAAACCCAAAGTACTCCCATGCTAGAACCATGCAAACCTGGACTAAGAGACATTTCCATAGTGGAACAGAGAAAAATGCACAGGAGAGGTAAAATGATTTGACTGTCATCACACACTCATGTTGGTGACACACCCAGAAGGGGCTCCTCTCCAGTTGCTTACTGCTTGCCACCTCATTCTCCAGTGCTTTCTATGCTTCTCTTGAACCAGTGATTTCATTCCAAAAACTGGTTCTCCTGCCTATATATTCAAGTTGCTTTTCTTTAGAGCTCCTATAGCAGTCTACAGACCACTTATTCATTAACTCTTTTACCTGTATTATTGTGTTCCTCCCCCAACACTGCTCAGAGCGATCACTGGCTCTGCTAAGACCTCTCCTACAAGGAAAAGCTGAGAGAACTGGGCCTGTTTAGTCTGCAGAAGAAAAGGATGAGAGGAGATCTTATTAATGTCTATAAATATTTAAGGAGTGGGTGTCAAGTAGAAGGAGCCAGTCTCTTTTCTGTGGTGCCCAGTAATAGGACAAGAAGTAACGGGTGCAAGATAGAACATAGGAAGTTCCATCTCAGCATGATGAGAAACCTTACTGTGAGGGTGAGGGCGCCCTGGAACAGGCTGCCTAGAGCGGTTGTGGAGTCTTCTCTGAAGACTTTCAAAACCCTTCTGGATGCATTCCTGTGTGGCTTGCCCTAGGAGACCCTGCTCTGGCACGGGGGTTGAACTAGGTGATCTCTAGAGGTCCCTTCCAACCCCTAACATTCTATGATTCTGTGATTCTATGGTTACGCTGGGTTACTGAGATACATGACCTTTAACTCATCTGCCTTGCAGAAAGAAAAGTACTGTTGCAGAGAGAGAGGGCACAGGATGAACAGCCCAAAGGCAAGTCTCCTGAAGGAGAACTAAGCTAATGTTTCAGCTCCTGTGAGAAAGAGCCACATTTGGGCCAAGTAGAAGAGAGGAATTGTTTTTTGGAGGCTTTAGTGTATATGCTAAAGGCACGATCAGGTCCAAAAGAGATCAGCTATGAATTATTGTATTACCACAGCTGAATAGAGCCTCTGCTGCAAGAGCACGGGAACAGTAGGATGAGACACAGTACTATGAAAGCCACTCTTCAGTGAAAGGTGTATTAAACCTTATGTACGTGACGAGGAACATACAAACATTAACTGCAATAAGTATGCTTGTTCAGCTTTTCTGTTTGGATACTCCCAAGCCTAAGTAAGATCTAAATCTCATTTATGATGTCTGTGTGTGTCTCTGCCCTGCCCTTTACTTTTTCACTGAACTCTCAGGGTCAATGGATAACTCTTTTCAGTCTGAGAACAGGAAGGCTGAAGCACCATATTAAGAATCCAGCCAAAACGAAAAGCTTGTTTTTATGTAACTAATTAAACAAGTAGGTAACCAACCTTCCCCTGGGTGCTCAGGAAGGATTGATATTTCCAATGTTGGGAGAGGGATCAGAAAATTTCCTTACAGCAGATAAGCTAGGAATCTCACACATCAATGCATCACACTAATGAATTAATTTGGTTTATTGCAAATTCTACTCTGTTTGATTTTTCCTTTTTTCTTTTTTTTTTCTTTTGTTGTTTATTTAGTTCAACAGAGCTCTTCTTATTGCTTGCTGTTCTTCTTTATATGATTTCTAAAAAGAAGAGAAGCACAGAGACATTTAGGATATTTTTTTATTACATGGAGAATGAATGAAGGTAGGTAAATTCACATTTATGATATAGCAATATTCCCTTTGTATCTTAAAACTCAACAGAGTAAAAATATCTTTCCTGTGTGTTAACTTCTTTCTTTAGCCAACTACAAACCCCTTCATTGCTTCACAGTTGAAGTATATCTTGTGGGAATACCGATTCGTCCTTGAAACACCTAAAAACTTGTAAGTAACTACAGCTAAATACCAATGAGAACTGCTATCATTGGAGTGCAAGCTGTCCCAAAATCATTCCTACAGAAAAAAAAAAAAAGAAAAAAATGAAAAAGGGAAAATAAAACAGAATGCATGAAAAAAATTACCAAATTCAGACATCTTCCAAATATTCCCCAAATCCTCCATCCTGGATGTGTCAAAGGCAGAGGGATGTCTCAGTTCTGCCTTTGCAGCAGCTAAATTCCTTCCCACTCTCCAGACTGTCCCAACCTCTACATTCACTTGTCAGTCGTCCGTGCTCCCCAGTCTCTACAGAAATCAGCTTTGCACAACGTCAGGAACTGGCAGACACATGTGTCAGGCATCCCTGGCACTGCAGAAGCTCTTTCCATGTGGGAGCAACCACACTGAAAGCACACTAGAGGATACATTTCCCCTTCTTCCAGATTTCAGCACATTAACAGAGTCAGGCATCAGAGATGTCCTGAAAGAAATCAGGGTCAAAACATGTAAGTCAAACCCATTCCAGCCATAGCTAATGAAAAATACCTATTAGCACCATTGCTGACAGAGCTTGTCAACACCACCATGAGGGAGAGGGCTCACTGGTTCTCCTAAACCAGAGCTTGGCATCTCCCAGGAACACTTTTTGGACCTGACTGATCCTATAGATCATGTTTGGCACCAAAGTACTTCTGAGTCATGGGATTATGAAGTAATCAGAGAAATATTTTCTTTTAAACTTTTTGACCACCAGGCAAACCCCTAATTCATGATTATTACAACACATTTGGTAATACTTACAGGTTAGCATCTACCTACGGTCTATTACAAAACATCTGTGCTTTCTCGTGGGATTTGGTACATATCTCAGTTCAGAAATAGTAAAGGTGTTGAAGAGGAAACCTTTGAAAGATTATTCATCCTGCAGCATGAGAATAGATTGCAATTCAGCAGACTGTCCGGTTCCTCCAGGCTATTTTGCATGAGCTCAAGACCCTTGAGCATCCAACCTTGGATGATCCTTAAGCTCAAGTTGAAGAGCTGCAAGTGCTGAGTTTCTAATAGCATCTCCAAAACGCATCTAACACCCCGCATCTGGAAGCAGAAAACCAAAACCAACTCTATGACAGCACACAAGAGACTTTTATTCCACTTGTGCCAACTGTTCTTCACTGTCTCACCATGGAGTGGATTGTACCACAGGGTGGAAAAGCAACAGGTTCAGGGAAACGTAGATGACTTAATAATTTTGTGTACGTCTAATGTAAATGGCTTCATCTCCCAAATAATGGCAACCAAAAGAAAATTTTAGCAAGCAAAACAGGCTTCTGAATACAGCCATTACAAAGATAAATGGTGTTACATTTGATAGATGAGTTATTTCTTCTGTGCTTCCTTAAATTCTTTTCCCTTATAGGTCCAAGAATAGAAGAACCTACTAGAGGTTGTAAGCCCTTCCTCCAGGAAAGATATACTTTCTTGGGATGTCCACCAATTATTCCAAAGATATGAAGATATAGCATTGGAATCCTTTTGCTAGCTTGGGATCTTGATCAAATTTCTCCTTCTTAAACTGCAGGAATCATCAGGGCTCATTTGTGCACATGTGAATAAAACACATTATTCGCGATTGTGCCATGCCCGAATGTTTTCCTGCTTGGCACGCTCAATGAGAAATTAAAGGAAAACATGAAGAGGAGAGCATGTCCCACAACTGGAAGGGCCAACGCTGTTACTTCACATGCTCATGGATTCTCAGAATACTACCTCTCCTAGCCAAAGTATCCGTGATGACTCTTGCTATGGCCTCTTCTGCAGGGTGAATCTATCCTCTGGGCTCCTTACAGTCTGGAAATGAACATGGTGGAAGAAGAGGAAAGAGTGACCTTAGCATATTACTCATTCCTTGCCTACTTCTGATCTGAATAACTAAGTGTGCAGACATATTTCCACAGCATCTGGGAAGCAGTCAGACATAGTTGTATGCACAGAGCCTGAAAGACCTACTTGCAGCTCCCTAGACTGCAGTCTGGCTCCATGATCTGCTTCCACTGAGTGCAAGATAGTGGTCCTAATTTTGTTGTCTTAGGAGTCCAGGAGAGCTTCTATGAGTTTCAAAGACCAGAGTTTCTGAGCCTGAAATGGCACTGTTCTCTCTCTCTCAGAAATAATAGAAAAGGAGAAGAAAAACAAGAATTGGAAAGAAAGAGAAACCCCAAAGACCAAGTAAAAGGAAGGGGTCAGCTTACAAGGCCCAAAGACTTCTTTCTTTGCTACGAATCTTGGGTGCCTATTACCACCCAGATATGAAGAACTTAGTACAGTTTTGGTCAACACAACCAGTGTCCCTGCAGGATTCCCTGTTTCCTCTCGATATGGGAGGTGATACTTTCCTCTGGAAGTGCTCTTATTCCCTGGTGCAGTCCTGTATGCTGATACTGCCCTGAAGCCACATTGCCTCTGTCACCTTGCCACATGTCACCTGGACCCAACATGATCGCTCCTAATGCTTACAGTGCAGCTTGTAACAGAATTAGTAAACAGCTGGATCTAGGGAATGATAGGAAGCATTGGGCCAGAAAATAACTAGGAACCTGCTATGAATCCATCACCATCCTGGGTTTGACTCATTCCACCTTTCCATCGCACACATATCTGTCCAATTTTTATTTATTTTTTTTAATTATATAATGGATTATCTGTAATGCTTCCTACAGTAGAGTTCTTAGTTTAAATATCTTAAAATTGATTACAGTTTTTTCTACTTGAAGAACTAGATCCCTGCATTTTTAAAAGCTTTTCTTGACCATTTATCTTTATTTTCTTATTTAGGTCATAGATTTGGGATTTTTTTCTTTAGTTCCCGCCATCTTCTTTCTTCTAAATCTGACTCAAATTGGGCACTTAAGGAAAGAAAACTGATACCATATTCTGTGCAGTCTCCCTCAAAGTTTATCAGAGAACTTGACTAGTCAAATCTTGGTCTTTGTCAGGAGTTAACATTCTATTGTGCTAACCTATGGCAGGTTCTGGAAGGACATATACAGGAAGCAAGATTTGTCCATGGCATTTATTCTCCAAGATCTCTCACAAAACCATTTCTCTAAAATGACAAATCTATCTGCAAAGCCTGTGGGAGAAATCTTTAGACTAAGAAGCGGAAGAAAAATGTCATGGTTCCAGAATGGCACAGAGGATTGCAGTGCTAATGCCAGCACCAAGAAGAACACAGACTAGAACAATCATTTCACAGTGATAGTCCACATTTTATTAGCCTCTTAAAATGGTGACCTTAATGGTCACAATCACCATGAACAATGTCCTTACAATCTTCCCTGTGGTGGAGCAATTGCAGCCTACTATTGAAAAGCCATGTGTTTTCTCCATCCCAAGGAACTACCATCTGATAGTTGAAGCCAAGAAAATGAATCAGATGTTCTTGCAGTCTATTTCAGACTTTACGTGACTGAGGAAAAATCATTCAATCTGTGATGCAATTTTCTCATCCATGGAAATAGGAGAATTCCTGTTCATGTGGAGAGACACTGTGGATGCGACTTTTGCAAAGTGGATTGTAAGCAGCAGAACAGGGAGCTTGCACTGCATTCTGTACAATTGAGTACATTACCACCAACCAACCACATATGTCAAGTCCTCAAGTCTGTTACTCCACTCTTTGTTGTCCGGAAATGCTTCCCATAAGCTTATAAGCATAAGGCATGCTTTTGGAGCTACTAGAGACAAATTCAACTTCAATTGCATGTCCCAGATTTGTCGTTTTGGGTCTCTTGTTGGCTCTTTTCACTTGGGGACTTTGTCCTAGGAAGGGTAAATTTTGTTCAGTTCTTTTGGGTTGTGTACACTGTAACCCAGAAGGACACACTGACCTTCAAACGCCACCTTTCAGCAGCAGTAAGGTAAATATGTGTGGCTTGCACTTCAGAAATGGCAA
This sequence comes from Baryphthengus martii, assembly GCA_013396935.1. Taxonomy (NCBI): domain Eukaryota; kingdom Metazoa; phylum Chordata; class Aves; order Coraciiformes; family Momotidae; genus Baryphthengus; species Baryphthengus martii. Next base: position 113,455 of record VWZK01005027.1, on the reverse strand, counting down.
CAGAGTTAAAAGCTGTGGCTGGGTACTAAGAGGTTATTTTTGTCACAGGCAATTATACTTGCAGTTGTGTATGGTCATGAAGACATAGCAGAGTTCATGCTTTGTGGCAAAGGAAAAACCTTGTGGTACTTGGTTTCAAAAGACTCCGTCGCCTTCAGGGGCAGTGTTGGCAGTGCATACCAAGCCAGGTAGGAAAGGTGGGTGTATGACATAGAAAATGAAGGCAATTTAGTGTAAAATACACACAGGGGAGATCAGCATCATTTACTACTTGTGTACTGTGGGCCTGCTTTAGCATCTGCTCTTTGTTAAAGAGAATAACTTCCCAAACAGATGAAGTCTTATCAAGTTCTGTAAATAATCACTTCAAGGCCTTCTCCATGGGAAGATAAACATCCAGGGAGAGATAGTCCTTCCTGCCTCCGTGCTCCTAACAGGCTCACACAGCCGCAAGTGGAGGATCCTTGGCAGTGCTTTTTCAGCTGTTTTACTCCATCAGCGCTGCAGCCTGCATCTAACCTTAGTGTCCTGTGTCTTCTAACTGCTGACCAGCAATTGGTAATTTCAATTATTATTGCTAGGACCTCTTGAACCTGAAACAGCAATACTGAAGAGGAAAGCAGTGACAAAAAAAAGCAGATGAAAATTTTGATGCCAAAAGGAAATTAATAACTGCTCTTGCATAAAAGCAAAGCAAGCTGTAAATCACACCTACAAGTCAAAAGAGGAAAACTGCAAAACTAGAAATACTCCCTGAAACAAACAAACCAAAATCTTGTAATCACCTGGAAGTACAGCCAACTCAAAGAACACCTCACAGCACTGCTCTTTACACCACTACCACCAGTTGCCTCGCAAGAGACAGAAGTCAGAAGTAAGTCAACCTGCCCACAGAAACTCAGATAGCAGCAAAGAAAACATGAGTTGCAGAGTGACTTAAGTCTTTAGAAACTATATGCTTCCTCCGCGTGCTGCAAGGGCAGGAAGAAATGAATTAGCTTTTATTGGCTTACTCACCTGACTGGAAGTCCTAAAGGGTCACTGCTGTTCTTCTACATGTTGTTCTGGCCATTGTAAAGAGGATAACATGTATTATATGCTCATTGATGTAAAAAGTATATAATTATATAGTATATAGTTATATACCTTATAGCTGTCTATAATATGCATGCATAAAAAATATATATAGCAAGATATTGTATCATATAGCTTCATACGGATTCATCTGAAATGTGAAATATTTGTGAAAATTTTTTGAGAGATGGAGGGCAGCGTATCAAGGCATTGAGTATCAGGAAACATTTCTCATACACTTCTGCAGAGAAAAACCCACCCAGTTTCATAAAGCCCTGGCAGTACTTTATCAGACTTCTTCCCTTCACTTGCTCTTTTCTTGTGATCGCATCTGACTACGGTGCTCTACTGACACTGGCTAACCCTTTAGCTCCCTTGTGTCCTCTATTCTCTTTCACCAAATCGCATTTAGTGCTGTTCTCTGCTGGTAAGGACATCACAGTCTGACCCTTTGTGCTTATACTTCAGTTTAAATTGTTGTTATTTTGAATATAAGATATATTTCACTTTCCAGTTTATTGCTCAGTTGTGTACAGTTCTTTTGCTTGGGATAAAAAGATGTTTATTGAAAGCTGGTGTGCCTCCTCCCATACAGAAAGGAATGAAGTCTGTAAATGCAGATGACACTATACACTTCTGTTATCCCTCAGTGACCACAGAGGTAAATATAAACAGATACAGATATTTCTAATGATGCAGCCTATCCATGCTAAATGTTATTTAAAGAAACCTGTCTCCATTCTTGGGCTTCCCCTTCTCACCAGCCTTCCTGGAGAGCTAGTTTTGGGCAGTTTAGCCGTGCTCTTCAGCTTCATGTGGAAGTGATGGATAGCTAGAATAGGTTGTCTCTTTACCACTAGGTTCACAGGAATTTTTCTTCCACAGATGGGTCATTATATAATGGCTTTACTGCAGAGTAATGTATCATTACTATTCTTGAGAGACTAAAAAAAATTATCAGATAATACTGCTTAGACCTAAGCAGTTAGCAGGCTTTGCCTCAATATGTTGAAAATCCTTTGCCTAGATGAAGCCTAGGACACATGTAAATATAATTTAGATTGTATCTGACATCAAAAATAGTAAAAGAAATCTGCTCAAGTGGGTAGTGAGTCATAGGGGATTTACAATTGAAGCTGTGTACACTTTCTTAGGAGGAAATTATTTTCCTACTCTCTTAAATGAACACAGAAAGATCCTAGAGAGAAACAGATCTATGTAGGCTGTAGGAAGGCTTCCCAGAGATCCAGAAGGGAAGAATGCTCAGGTGAGAGATAGTTTTAGTAGGTCTGTGACAGTCAGGTCACTGCAGGACCTCAGTACCTCTGGGAAAAGCTTCGGCAGAGGTAGTATGTTAGGGCTGGAAAGGCAGTTCAGCGGGGCAGGGGTGGGCTCCACTCCAAGGCTCTGCTCCCTCCTGCACTTCACTGAGGCTGTTCTCTCAGGATTCACACCTAGAATGGAAGCCCGGGTCCACATACTTGTTTACAGTTTGCTACCTATACTGCAGCAAACACTATGCCTCAATGGTGTGGTGCACCCGTAAAGGATGTGGAGAAAGAGAGGAAACTTCTGCATTAAAACCCTTCATTGCAGTCTAAAATTTAGTTGCACAGGCAAGGACTGTGCTTGCTGAGAGCAGGTGGAGAGCACATCCTGGCCATAGCTGTAACATAATCAGAAAACAGTATCTTTATCTGCACTCAAATCTAAAGCTAATGTAATCACCAGAGTTGCATTTTTTACATTGAGCTGTATCTGATCCTGTACTCTGCTACTGTCCTTTTCTTGTTTAATGTCAGGGTGTCTGTGGAGCTGTACAACTGGAGAAATAAATATATTCCTGTACTGATGATCCTACATTCACAGGACTGCTTAGCAGTTCTCTAAAGACCTCTACAAAAGGTTTGCTGCCTTAGATGGCATGTAAGAACTCATTTACCCAGGAGCTTTTGCATGAATGCTGCAATAAGACCACAAGGCGGTCTCAGTTATTACCCTAAGTTCTCACCTTTTGTGAGTCTGAAAATCATTCACTGTTTGAGGTGAAAATCTTCATCTCTGCTTTCTGGCTAAATATAAATTATTTTAGTGAGCTTTATCCCTTCAATTGTTATTCAGTTATGGCGGCATATAAAAAATGTATCTTTTCTTACGTTGTAAAATAAATACTTCCCATGCTTCAGGTTTTGGGTTTTTTTTTAATCTAAACAACAGGAAAAAACAGCTGAGCTCTAAGAAATAAAATCTGGCAAGACCCCAGTTCAGCTGGGGATTGATCCTTATGCCAGTCCTTGCTCAGGAAAATAATTTAGCATGGACAGCAAGCTGAGTATGTGCTCACATCCCCTTCAGGTCAGTGCTAAAGTTACAGTTAAGTATGTGATGAAGTGTTGTGTGGGATAGGAATGGTTTATTGAATTATGACACAGCTATATTTCTTGTCTGGAAAATAAAATGTCTAAACAGAAGCTGAAGAAAAGCATTTCAAAACTAGGTTCTCAGGACACAGAAGAGACAGGGCAGATCTAGATGAGCATATTTAAACACAAAGGGTCAGAGCCCTGATATCTGGGATACTGAGAGCAAGACTTGCTCCAAGTTCTCACTGCAGCTGATCAAGTCCTGGACTGCAGAATTTGGGAGGGGAAGAGGGAACATGGCTCTATCATGTAAGGGATGCTGGCTCAGCACTGGCTACAAAACGTTCCCAGAATCCAGGCAGGCCAGGACAGACAGAAAGTATTATTAAATGTTTTTTTGTCTTCAGATCCTTCATCATCCCATTCTGCTGACTGGGCTTCATGGCAGACCATGGAACCACTGAGCTATTCTGCAAGATTTTTACCCCAGGACTCTGCATCTGCCCTGGAACTAGTTTAGCTGCATCAGCTGCAGACTACTGAGAAAGCACAAAACAATACTAAATTACTAAAAGGAAAATTGAACTTTCACTGTGCAAATCTAACAGTTCTACTACTATTGTGCTCCTTATCTCTATTTCCTTTTTAGTAATTAGTACCAATAAATTACAACATTGTCTCTTTCTTACTTAGATTTATCCAGAAACACCAAAATATCCAGTTTTCTATTTTAGTTTTTTCATTGAAGAAGAGTCTTGAGGGCTTCTAGGTGCTCTACTGGCAGGGTCTGTTTCTCTAGGCAAGCCATCTGTTTCAAGCTTGCTTCACTATAGTACAGGAATTTGGAAATGTTTTTGTCCATCTAATGTGAACTTCCAAATCATAGTGCTTTCTCTCAGTCTGTAAAATTCTACTTTCAGGCTAGTGTGCTTCATTCCAAAACCAGAAGTCGTGCTTAACAAGCTAAACATTGGGCCTGACATGAACTCATTAACTAAGATGACCTAAGCAGAGGCAGCAGGATTAGGTTGCCTTCTGAGCCAGCAGTGGGAGGGTCACATTGTGAAGTCTGCAGAGCCCAAAAGCGACGTGAGCAAAGCTTTCCTGTAAAACAGAGACACATTAACTTGAGGTTCAGGGTACAGATCAGCCATATGAATGGAAACCTCTGATTAGGGATTGCAAAAAAAGAGGTTAATGTTTAGCAGGCTTATCTGCTGACAAAACACTGCTAAAGATCTTCCTTAGGTTCTAAGCGGTACATAGCAGGAGTTGAGTATCATGGGTCAATTTCGACTAGGTCTGGGCTGAACAAGGGTATAACAGATATACTGCCAAGTATCTTTTGTTTAGCTTTAACTCTACTGGTTTTCGATTGTGTCCTCATCTTTGGTCTTCAATAATACATAAGAGATAGCTGTTCTTTGAACATCATAATGAAACAGGGACGTGGAAAGGATTTAAATTGCTGAAACCTTGTGTATGTGAGGTTTTAAAACGATAGGTAAATAGTTCTAAACAAATAAATTAAAACTCTGCTGAAGACTGAATTGGGAGATGAGAGCATGTTCTGCTGCACTTAGCCCAGCAGCCTTGTGTGCAAACACTGAAGCTCCATTTGGTGTTTGAAGTGCTAGCAACATGCTGCCAGGGGACATGCAGCACCCTAACACTGAATTCTGATATTTCTTCAACCATCTAGAAGGCAGTAGAAGAGCTTGAAGAGGCTGCAGCAATGCTGAAGGAGTGCAATGCTGTTTCCCTCCAACCCCACAGCTCAAGTTACGCAGTATGTTGTGTATCTCTGGTACATAGGTTGCAGCGCCTGCTGGGGACTGCCACAGCAGCAGATGCTGACAAGGGGACTCCATTGCCATATCCTTGCCATCACTCCTCTTTAGGGCATCTCCCAGGGATTTCTTTACATCAAGGGTTGATCTGGGCCAGAGTCAGGAATGCAAGACTAAGCACTTTGCCATGCTGTCTGCAAAGCCACAGAATAAGCCAAGGCATCAAAAACACTGCACAAAGCCATTTTGTGTCTATCAAGTTTTTACTGAGTCTCCAGTTACTGGGTGTTTTATTTTGCTGTCGTTCCTTGTTCTGTCTCATGTTGCTGTTTCAGTATGCTAGGACTCTTGCAGAAATGGAGCTGACTTAAAAATTTATTCATGTCAATTTGCAAAAAAAATCACCTCTTGTTTCTGGAACAGCTGACTGGGCCTATTATGGTGGGGCTAAACAAGAAACCAGATTCTTTATGCTGATTTGTAGGCATGAGAAATAAAAAACCACCTTTTACCTGAAGTAGAAGTGGGTTGACTCCATTTTTGTGCATTTACCCAACATTGTATCAATGTGAGATATCACAGCAGAGTTGTCAAAGAATCAGGTCCATTTTTGAACTGCTATTTCTAGTGTCACTGACAAAGTTTTCTAGGGCAGTACCCATCACTGGTAGTTGTGCATTCAGAAGGAGAGAAGACATTCTCGGACCATGGTTGTTTTCTCCAGGATAATTTTCAAGCAGGGTTTATGGTGACAAAGCGCCTGGGGCGTCAGGGAGCTCAGCACTTCCCTGGCTACCAGCCCTGCTCAGGTGCTCCGATCCCTACATCTATAAGGGTGGATTTAAGCAGACTTCTAGTTGTCCTCTAGCTGCTTGTTGATTTTTGTGTTCTTGGGTGACAGCAGGAAGAACCAAAAGGCAATTGTGGAGGTACAGCTGGTTTGTGGGCAAAGGAGGCATGGCTGGTTTTGCAGTTGTCCATGGACAACCTGACAGCATTGGACTGCCTATGTGCTGTTGAGAGTGTGAATATTCTGTCAGTTTAGACACTGCTCTCCTACTGCTTCCCCATGCTCTCCCATCAGCCCAAGTCCTCCTCTCTATGCTATGTTGCAGTTTCTCAAAGAGAGAACTGCCTTTGCTCTGTGGTTGCTCCCTCCTGGCCACTGTGTTTCTCTGTATGCAACAAACACTGTTAGCTCCTGCAATAATAATATTAATCAAGTACTACTGCTGCTGTTGCTGGGGCAAGAGAATTTGAGACCTAGGGGTATTGAGTGGACTGAATGGCCCAGCTTGCTGTGGTCTGTCATTAAAAGAGACATAATGAGTGCAAAGAAGAAAGATATGGCAACATGGAGTTAATATATTTGCCTGGCCCAAGACCAGTAGCGTTGTTAACCTTGACCAAAGCTTGTAGATGTCACAGCAATACAAAAACATAGTAGCTGTAGTGGTGCACAAAAGCTCTGTTCAAGAGGAAGACAAATTGTCTCTTATCTCTGTGGAAAAAGGGGTGCCTTACAATTTGTTTTAGGTGCAAATGACTTTAAGAGCAATGAGAAGGAAGGTAAGGTGTTAAAGGTATTCCATTTGGTCACAGCTGGATTGTGCACACCTGAACCCGGGTAGTATGAGATTGCTTACTGATGTTAGGTATTTGTATGTATTGCTGGTGTATATACCCTTCTACATTGGAACTATGAGCAAAGGGAGGATATGTCAGGAGATGTTAAGCTTAACATATATTTTTTAAATAAAATTGCTGTGTCTCTTTGTATGGAATACATTACCTTGCTTTTCTAAGTAAGTTATGAGCCCAGCAAAGACATCACTGTAGTCACTACTTCTGTGGTGGAAGTAAAACAAGAAGGAGTGTTTTGCCTCTTTTTCCTGTTTAGAGACTAAGAAGTAAGAAATTAAATGGTTTATTCAAATTCAAGCAAACCAACTGGAAAAAAATGGTCAAAGTAAGTCAATGAAAGAGATAAATGCAGAGGAAAGGCATACCAGGTTCCAGAAAAATCCAAAAGACCCTCTGAAAGCTGTTTACAGCAGTGCAGATCCCTACATATCATAGCCATAGTCTGAAGAAATTCAGTAGTAGACTAGCCATTTCCATTGCCATGTTGGTGAAGGCTGTACATATAGATGTCTGCAGGTGATACGATTTACTATATAGTAGGGAAACACTGGGCAAAAACATTTGTGTTTGAAACTAGATCCAAGATCTGTGCTTGAGTCCTTGAATAACAAGATTTGACTTTCAGAACTTCTCAGCCTCAAACTAGAGGTAGGTACTGGAGTAACCAGCATTCAAAAACGAGGCCAGTTCACCCTAGAGTCAGTTGTGCTGTAGGGTGCAACAGATCAGCTCCTGTTTCTCTTGTAAATGTAGGTCCTGACACTTCACTGCATTTTACATGGGAGACAGCCAGCAATCAAAATGAAGCTTTACCCAAACTTAATGTCTATAACAATAGATCCAGTGGAAAGACTTCATGCCTTGAAATGTTTGGAAAAGGCTTTTTACATTTGAAACATCTCACTTAAGTGATTTTAAAATTAAAAATATTAACCATTTGCTATATCATGCTGTGTAGGTACTATATGAGCAGTTAGAAGGAGAGTGCTGAAGACCCCTACACTGGATTGTCCCCACTGTTCACAGGGAGGTGGTGAGAAGGTGCAGTCAGAGGTGTGAGCATTTACTGCCAAGGGGTTGCCTTCTCGAAGGCGATGGGAAAGGGACAGCAGATCAAAGATGACATATGAATTCTTCCCAGAAGAAACAGGAAAAATACATTTGAAATTGAAAGGCACTTTGAACAAAATGATCCAGGAGAAAGGAGGGGATAAAGATTTGGCTTGGCCTTTAGCACTTGTACTTATTGCTTTCGTATGAGATACAGAAAAATTGTGAAAGCTTAAAAATTCTCACAGGTTGAGAAAAAAAAAATCTACCTCTGTCTAGTTATGAACATCTCTATGTCATAAACTCAGATTAATACCACATGTCTACAATGGCAGCTGATTCTGGCTTTTTAATTCCTAATGTCAGGCCTATCTTTCTTTTGCTCCAAACCTTTCCTGGAAGAAGAGGCATAAGTGGTGGCAGAGGGGGTGACATGGGGAGGAGCATACCCTGCCAGCCACTGTGCTCAGCCCAGACCTGCTCTGACTATCTATCACTAAAGGAGATATTAGAGCTTCCTACAGGCAAATTTAGGAAGGAACTTCATATGCCTATGAATAATGAGCTGTGGTCAGTGCAAACATATGCTTCTAGATCAGCTGGTGTTCAGGATTTTTCAGAAAATGCAGTGTGAGGCTCATATCCAGAAGCACTGAAGAAGCTCTTGAGAAAGCTATTAAAGTCATTCAATTATCTGTCCTGTTGAACGTAACTTTCCATTCAGGAAACTGGAAGTGATGCTGCTGGTATAATGATCTGATAAAATGAAAATTCTAGAGTGTTTTATTTTTCTTGTCTTCAATAAGGACTTTTCTATAAATTAATGTAGTTATAGATGATGAGTGTTGTACCAGTTCAAGGATTTTCTTTACTGAAGAGACTGATTTATAACTCTCCACGTAGAGGAATCAAGCGAAAGCTTAAGGCAGCTGGCTGTGCTCAGTGCACAAGCGTAAAACAAGAGCGTGACAAAGCAGTAACTGCTGAAGATTAACAGAGACTCAAGGGGACACTGGACAAGTATCCAGAAAAAAACTCAAACAACTAATGGGCAGAGGCACATTAGTCAGGATATGCCCTGAGCAGAAGTAGTCAAGGATGAGAAAGTGCTTGAGTGAATGTCATTTGGCCTGCCACTCCCCGATGGACACTGCTCCCATTGATTTTCTGTAGGTTATCCTTCGCAAATCTAATTGTTTCCTCTCCTCATCCCCCCCTAAAAAAGAATAGAAACAAGGAGAACTAAGGGAAAGACATTCCAGAGAAAAGCTAAGTGATCTCAGCACAAAATACATTTCTGTTTAACGATGTTCTCCTGCAATATGGAAGATCCAGCTAAAAATCCTCCTCACTGCTGTGTAAAGAACTTGAACCCTGAATTTATCATGGTTAAGAATGGGAGCTCCATCTTTTGACTACAAAATCCCTCTTTTACATGTGTGATTTTCTTTTACGGTTTTTACAATGAAAATGAAATGCCTTCAGTAAATTTTGCAGCAGAAGTGTCTAATTGTGGTTTTTGCAAAACTTTCTGCTGAACATGAAAAAAAAAGAAAACATTTCTAGCCCTCTTCTACTAGTGGTGATCTGATAAAATTGACCTCCCAGACACAGTTAATTTGAATGACGCTTTTCATAATCTGGATTTCCCCCGTGAAACCACACCATGAGATTGCAGGCCCATGAATCTTCCTTGCGTTTTCTAGGACAGTTTGTGAGATTACATTGCCCGTGTCTTTGGTCCCTAGGAGTCTGAGCAGCAGTTTTTACTGGAAGCACACTAGGTGGTTGCAATGAAAAATTTGACCCCTGAAGTGCTGCCAGATCTGTTAGGAAAGTGGTTTATTTTAATTGCCTTTGAATTTTCTTACACATATCAGAAGTGACCACAGGGTCTTATGGTCAGCTGGCTATGGAAACTACTTTCCCAGCTTTTATTCCAGATCGACTCAACTGTGTCCCAGAGAAAATTTTTCAAGCTGCATATGTGACTTCTACATATGATGTTGTCATGGTCCACTCATCCCATTTCAGCAGTCTTAGGAGGCAAACTGCTTTGTTCTGATTTTTCACCCTCCCAATAGAATGACTGACATGAACACTTGCAATTTGTTGTTTTATATAGGTTATTCTCAGACTCTTTCTAACCTCTGTCTTGAAATTGCCTCATAATCACCTTGATTGATGTTTTCTGTGTCATTCCATTGCCTGTAATTCTTTCAATTTGATGATGTCATAGTTTTGGTGAACTGTCATGCTTCATGTTACAATGTCCCTTTGGAAAAGAAGCCAGCAGGTACATCTCAGTCTGGTGAAGCCCACATTTAAATACCAGTTCTGAAACATCATGCAGTATATGATGAAAGCTTCCAGAACGTGATGGTAGTTGCTTTTTAAAAAGCTGTCTAGTCATTCGTGGTCACCTTCTCGTTGAAGGTTTCCCATGCTTGAACACACCAAACGTATTTCCCGTGTATTTTTCAAGCATACACAGTCATGCAAGCTCTTGTTTCAGTGTGGTCTTCAAGAAAGAAGCCATCTACTGCCACTTCGGCAGCCTCTGCCACATCTTTTTGTACACACCTTGATATTTTGAGTATTTTGGGATGCATAGACAGTCTCTGAGGTATGGGATATCTGTGTCATATTGAGGTAACCATATACCACATTTGTCTAATAATAATCATGAAAGTTTGCTTACACTTAAAGGTGCTGAAGGGGAAAAAAGTATTGTAGCTAGTTTACTAGTGCTAATAGTCTGTAAACTGATTGAATCCCTTTAGTGTGGACAATCATTTTTTTATTTCTGCCTTCCCAAGGTCAGGCAACAGACCTTGTGTGGTCAGTGGACTCCTTCATATTACACGACTTTCAACTGCTGTCCTGAACCCCTGGATGATTCCAGAAAACAGTGGGGATTTCTGCCATGATTTGTTGCAGCCTTCCCCAAGCTATTGTTGTATCTGTGCTGCTAGAACATCATCCACTGTGATGTGGCTTCCTAAGAATCTTGTTTATACATCTTTCTGGTAACACTGAAAATCTTGCCCTAAGTTTTTACCCCAAATGTCGTTCTTTGCCATTTCTATCTGCTGGATGACATCCCAAATATGGTGAAGTAGCTTTGATGACATTTATTAATATCCACTGTTGGCACTGTTTGCCAACATGTTTTGCTGATGTCAAGTCAGTTTATATTTCTCCTTTTGTGGGCCTTTGATGTTGAGCTCTTCTCAGTGCCTTGTTTGAAGCACTGAGGGTCTCTGGCAAATAGTTTGCCTGGCTTCTAAGCAAGTACCGTGCTACTCATCCAGCTCTTGGCTTTTGTAACAATATGATCTCCTTTTCCATTCTCTCCAGCTCCCATTGTTAGCTGTTCTGCTCTTGTAATTGAATAGATTTTCTGGGAGTCAGCTCCTATAATAGCCAAACTGTTTCATCTGTTATCACATGTAACAAGTCTGGAAGACATCCTGGTTGTCAAAGAAAAAAAAAGAAAAAAATGGTAATTTACTAGCCTTCTGACTGCCTTGATGGAATAGAAGATTTAGTTCCACCTGCCACACCTTCAGTTTGCTGTTTGCTTCTGAGAGGAACATTTCTTTTGGCTTTGGGGTTGCCAGGTTTATCTATTTTATTAAAAGCAGAGGCTTCCTTGTTCTCTTTGTTCTCTACTTGAAATCTCAGCCTTCCTCTTTTCCTGTATCCTGCTTGTGAACTACACTATGTTTCTGGTTTTGTAAACATGCCATCATATGATTTTTAACTTGCTTTGGTTTGCTGCAATTTCACTGTCTTTCCTTGTAAAAGGATCAGTATGCCCTTTTGATGTAGAACAGAACCAATGTCCCAGTGTCTTCTTGACTTTTGACTTCTATTTTATTCATGGCTTTGGCACTTCTTTTGCATCTGGTACTCCATGGAGCTTTACAGAAATTTTCTGTTCATTTGTGTGTTTTGTGGTTGGTGATTTTCTTTGTTGTTTTGTGCTGCACTGAGATCATGTATGTGCAAGTACTCACTTCTTGGATGCCTGCTTGATTCTGTGATTTTATTCCTTTGTTTCTCTTGTTTAAGCACTTTTTTATGATATTCAGAGTGTTTTCTCTGCAGTTTTTCTCCTCTACATCTGGGCATGCTTTCCGTGTTTATGCCATTACACTTCCTGTCAGCAGCTCATTTGCCTATTCTATCTTTGCTCTGTCTTTGAATGGAAGATTGCCCATCAGCCTTGACCAGGACTGTCAGTCTTGGTGGAGTTACATGGCTGCTTGGGTTTATGAATCTAGCCCAAACTGCTTCATCTTTTACAAGCTGCTCCTGCTCAAGTCAGTCCTTTTGCCTGTGCTGTAATTTGATCAGTCTCTCGTTCTCTCTCTTTGTAAGTACTCCCACTGAAAAGACAGATTATTGTTTTATGTCTTCAGGGACTGGAGGACACTTTTTGAGCATTTCTAGAATTTTGGATGGAGCCTCCTAGTCTGCCACTGCTGGATTCTGTTGATTCAGGTAATGGCCTTTCCCACCACGCGAACGTTCTAGCTAGTTCTTAATTTTGCTTTCTCTTTTAGCCAGCCTGTTGCAATCTTCTAGTTCTTCCAGCATAATGAAATGAAAATAATTTTGCTAAAAGAACTGGTAAATTCATCCCTATTCAAAAGAATCTTCTTGGAAGCAGGAAATTGGTCACTACCACAAGAACCATTTTCCTTGCTTGAGGAGGGTTACTTGCACTTTAGGGAGAAATTCAGATATTGTTGTTGTGTTTTTTTCTGTCCCTGATTTGTGTACTCTATTGGGAAGTCTTCTGTCGCTGTCAGCTATGTTTTCATGAAAAATGGCTGTGCCTGAATAAAGACCACAGTCTCCTTCTTCTCCCTCATCTGAAGGACTGAGTGCCAAATTGCTATAGCTTTATAAAGAGAATGAATGATAACTACACCATCTTCTCTCAAGACAAAACCTACAGGGAAAAGTGCATGTGTTATTCCAAACACTACAGTATGCTCCAAGCTGCTCATAACTGGGCAGTTCTATGCTGTCAATTTTAACAATACCTCACTAGGAAAGAGTTTGCCACATTACCTACAGTATAGTCCATGTGCAGACTATAGTACAAATGTGGGAGACAACATTACACAACAGGCTTATCCACAGTGTTCTGCTACAAGTGCTATGCATTGTGCTTAGATATGCTAAATATAATTAAAAAAACACTATAAAGTGTATCTGAATGATTTGAGTGGAAGCAAAAGGCAGAGAGCCTTCTATAAAAGTGCTTCCCCTTTTGTGGGGAATTGTTCCATTTTCAAGGCAAAAACGCATTTTACAGAAATTCTTTCCCAATTTTCTCTGATAAATCATGTTGAGATTAGACTGTTGTAGTTATATTCATGTAATGCACGGAATTCCTTCTCCATTTCTTCTGGTTAGCAAGACATTAAGTCTGTCATGCATGTGTAGTTTGACATTCCTTAACTGCAGGGTATAAATAGCTGCTTAACAATGTGTAATTCTTTGTGCTCAGGCCCTGAACTGTTATAAGGTGCTGCTGCTTCACTGAAGGCAGCAGGGTCAGAGGTCTGAAGAAACCAGGCGAGTTCTATAGAATCAGCAACTCAAGAGAGTCTCTGAGAGAAACACTCCAGCTCTTTTGCCTGTATGAAACACTAAGTACCAGTGATCTGCCATGTGCTCTGCACATAACTCTGTAATATCACCCATTTTCTTCCTGGGCTGAACTCCTTAGCTTGTAGCAGCAGCCATAGCCTTTCAGCTAAACCTGACTCTAATCTGGTGTAATATTGCTGCTTGCTAGTGAATCAGCCCCCTTGGGCAATCCTCCTACGTGCCACCTAAGTCTGGTGAGTAGATAAGCATGTTTGTGGGTGACTGCAGCATATAGCTGCCTACTCTAACAGAGAGTTTTTCTAGATTGGTTAGTGTTTGGTTAAAGTTAATGCTATTTTGATTATTTATATCATGGCACTGTTGGCCCAGTTGCTCAGGAAGCAGAAGGTGAGACAACAGCATCCCACCAACCTCTGTCATCCTTGTCAGAGTAAGAAGTACATGATGGAACAAAACAGCCTCCAGAGACTGTTCACCACTCCCCCTCTGCTTAACAGCAGAAAACAAAACATTATGATACTCAGGACATGCACTTCTATGTCTATAAAGTTTTCTCCATAGTCTATAGTCTGGATTACAAATACTAGGCAAATTATAATAATAATCAGTACTGCTTTTAGATATTGATCCCTCAATCTATCTCACAAAGAAAATATGAATTACTCTAAAGAATATTGGAGATTACAGCTAAGCCTCAGGAGCCTTCCAGCTATAGCTGCAGACTGGGAGACAGGCTTATCTTCTGAGTCATAACCCAAACAAGCTCTCGAATGTGCATTGTACATGGGAATAGCCGAGAATGCTCTGGAGGAACAGAGCCAGGAAGAACAGTACTGAAGGTAGATAAGGTCAGACCAATTCTGGTAATAAAGGCTAATTAGTAAATCAGCAATGGAGTGTTTCAATAATGTAGGCTGCATTGCATCAGGAAAAGGAAAGACAGAGTGTACCACGTGTCTGAGAGGATGGAAAAACCCCAAATGGATGAAGTCAGCACTGAAAAACCACCTTTACTTAACCATTGAAGAGCTGGCTATGAGACCTATCTCAGACACTTACTGTTTTATTCACTCAGCATTTTTTCACTGTTGGAGACCAAAAAGATTCAGGGTGGAGTTTACCTGGAAAGGGAGGAGTTGAACCATGCTCGGCATAAAAAGGATGCAGCTGGTCTTAGACATGTGTTTAGATTGAATGCTAATATCCCAGAAAAAGCTCTATCCTCACTTAAAAATTATTTTCAAGATAAAAGTGAAAAGTCATCTAAGTGTGTGAAGATGTCATTGTCTAAAGAAAGATGAAGTACGAGTGATACAAGTCTATATCAAATTTGGCATCAAACATTAGTAAGAGTAGAACTGTAGTATTATAAGAAATGTAAGAGCAAACAAGTGTTTGTCAATTATGTTTGCCTTTGCATGTCAACAGGCCTGACTTTTCACAATGAGGAGTGCAAATGAGAACAGTAACATTTTCTTTGCTTTAGCTTACAGTAGCGTTTTTTATGAGGTCCTCGCATGCGAGCCCTCCCTGTGAGAGCTGAGATGCTCTCCTCAGACCTGTGGCTTTAAAATAAGAATGAAAGACAGTATTTATTCTTCTGTTAACAGGTGACTCTTCAGCACTTACAGAGATACAGAGATCTCAATGAGGAGACGCTGAGTGCCTTGTGATACCATCTGCTTCAAGCACTTGGAGCACTATAGACGTAATGGTGGTAAACAGCATCCATTAGAGACTCAGCACCATGTGATTCCCAGCCCAAGAACAGTGGTGGTGCTTCTTGACCTTCACCTCATTGCCACTGGCATAGTAGCTACAGATCCTGCCTCTAGATCAGGATCCCAGTGACTGAGCAAGGCTCTGCCCTAATGAAGAGCAAAAGGCTGTTTCTTCTCCTAGGAGTTTCTGTTTCTATCTCATCAGAAATGAAGGCTAGAAAACCCTGCAGACTAGGGAGACCAGGATAAGTGAAGAGCTAATGAAATGGTAAGATTACATTGAGCAAAAGAACTCAGCATGAATAGGTGGGAGTGGCAGGACTTCAAGGTGGCCTTTTCAAAGCTCTTTGTCTTTTGTTTGCTTTTATTAACACCTAGGTAACATCAATGATTAATTAACAGATGAAATAAAGAAGCTTTTGTTAAAAAACACACAATCTTCATTCCTTTTCACTCAAATTGCTAAACACTCCTGAGACTTCCCCTTCTGTTCCAGTTAACCCAGAAGACCAGAATGCCACTTCCACTATTTTTAGTATGGTAAATCTACAGACCCTTTCTTTTAGTTACCTTCTGTCTCTCTTCTCCCTCTACCTGCCTGTAATGGTGCTACAAAACATGGCCTTTCCCCAAAAAATTTATAGGGCAGTTCACACTGATATAAATCAAATTGATACTAATTACAGAAATCTTAATGTGCATTTTTGTTGCAAAATGGGAACTGGTTAAAGAAATATTTATTAGAGAAACATGAATCTGGAGGGATTATTTTGCAGTATTGATCTGATGTTGATGTATAGTAGAGTTGGTAGAGAGGGTTTTTTTGGTTAAATATTTTTGTGGGAAATTGATGATTCATTGACTCATGAACACTGTCCTGATCTTGGCAATCTAAACTCTTCTTTCAAATAACTAGTGAGGAGAAAAGGTGTCATTCCCATCTTACAAGGCCACAAGCCAAGATCTTGATGGCAGACCCTTTCTTTCTGAGCATCCAGGGATGAGGATATTTGCCTGGCCAGCAGCTGACAGGCCAGCCTGGCTAAAGGCTCCTGACTGTGATTGGTGCTCCACCCTGGACTCCAGGGCACTCCAACTGTGAGCACTCATGGTCCTTGGACCTTACCTTCTGAAGAGGTTCTCAGCAGAAGGTGAAAGCAGGTGAGACGATAACCTGTCTCTCCTCTTCCTTTCCACACATCCTTTGTGTTCATTAGGCTCAGGATATGTGTGCAACAATGAAGCTGCAGAGGGGAATAAGTAAGAGGATGCAAATTTTGTGAATTCCACGAAGACTTACTTCCTGGAAGAGTTTCTTCCTGGACAGAATTATCATTTGAATGTCTACCTACTAGAAAAAAAAAAAACAAACCAAAAAAAACAAACACAGAATTATAAGTTTTTGTTGGAAAGTCTAATTCAGAAGAACTTATCCTGTCAAATTACAAGTTGTGAGTAATAGTAGTGCCTGATAGTTGAGTTCTGATGCTTACAGAGACAATCAGGCTACATCTGTGAAGCTTGTGTGATCCGTGAAGGGAGCCTGAGGCCTTCGATCATTTGATGAGGGATGACTCATGCTCATGCTCTTCATGATCAGTCCCCATGAAGCAGATTGACTGTAACAAAAATCAGAAAAAAATCTTGTTGCGGTCCCAGTCCCAGAGCCCTTCATACTCATTTACAAACATTGCCCTGTAGTTTCACTCCTAGTTATCTGTGCTGCACTCTGCACAGGCCCACAACAGAGCACATCAAAAAAAAGGCAGCACACCTTAATTGTTACTTTCTGGGAAAGCTGACCCTCAGACTGCTCCCACCCTGCTTGCACCTGCAGCTTTATGGCGCATGATGACAGAAGCCTTTCCCTGGGAAGTCCTCAACCTGTGGAAGCCCCGCTGAGATGTGGCACACTTGGGTGACAGTGCAACTCAGGTAGTGTGCAACTCTGGCTCCAAGATCTGTGGATCACATTTGGTTTTAGCTTTCCCCAACACAGCTGCACTTGCTGAACAACCTTGATTTTGATTGAAACTTATGGCAGTGCTTCCTTTATATGGGGAAGGTTTGGGGTTACGGACACCAATGTCTGTCACTGTTGGCACTACCCATGTGAGATTGCCAACCCAGGATGCAAAATTAAGAAAGATGGAAGGCTTCTTCTAAGGTGCCTGGATGAAAACTGGGAACAACCTTGAAACCACATCACCACACTTCAAAGCCACTCCCATAGAAAAGGTGTCAGACTTAATGGAGCCATTGATTTAAGGATGAAAAAAATCCATTTTGATGGTGCAGGTGATAGATGCTTGCAATGCCACTCTGCAGAAACTGTGCACCCAAATGGTCCACCTTGCACAGTCAGGGTTACTCAGTTTTGGAGGAGAGCTGCTGATAAGCTCCACGTCTATGCTCCAGCCAGTGAGCCGTAGCAGGAGAATGCTAACTGTTTAATACAAGCTCAGTCGCAAGAATCATTCGTGGACCAGACTTTGACATGAAAGACAAGTGCCTATTGCCACCTCTGCACATGTAGAAGCCCTAGCAACAAATAATCCATGAGCCTGACTCACCCAGTGTCAGCTCTCACCTGCTCCCAGAGGTTTGGTCTCCCTCTGGAGCGCTGTGTCCTCAGGATCTTGAGGGATGAGGATCCCGTGGTGAGGTGGCCCTTCCTATGGTTCCTTCCTCCTTAGTGCTGAGAGTCAATGACATGGAGAAGGCAGGTGGGCTCTCTGACCTGTTGGGCTCAAGACAGAGCCCCAGTCTCCGTGTATTAAACATGGCACCAGAGAGGCAAGCCAATGAACACCTCCTTTTGATATCATCTCCGGCCTTGGAAAAGGCTGCATTTGGCTTCTAAAATCAAGCTGGCATGACCTAGCACAGTGATTGCATCTTTTTGTGCCAAGCTGCTGTGCCATCTGGTGGGAGTTGCCTGACAAATACAGTTTAAAGGGAATCTGAACTTTGATCTTTTCAGCCCCAGCTTTCCCCTCTAAGCCTCTGCAATGTGCTAGTTGTTCACAGTGTACCAATTCAAGACAGATATGTTTAGAGAAAGAGCCTTGACAACCCACAAGCATGGTGATTTTATCTCAGGAAAGCAACAGTGTGTTGTGTATGCATGGGATGTGGGGGAGCCAAACACTTACGTAGATAACGCTGAAAGGCTGGTGGGCTGAGCAGTGAACTCTTGCACAGCCCACATACTTGTTGGCTCCGTGGAACAGCTCCTGAAATGAAGGACAACCACCAGTTCCAGATTTCCTCTTGGGACAAGTTAGTTGGTCCATGACACAAAGAAGCTCAGGAGCAAACTAGCATATGTGCTGGCTGGGAAATCATGGCTGGAGGGACCAAGATGCAGAGGAATCCATGGAGAAGTGCTTTTCTTTAGTATGCTTCATCCCACTTGAATGTCTAGACACTCCACTCCACCTCTACACCTCCAGGTGCAGCTGGAGTGGCTTGATAGAGATACTCTTTAACTAACTAACTAACTAACTAACTAACTAACTAACTAACTAACTAACTAACTAACAGTTCAGGCTTTCTGGCACTTGATCAGATTTTCAGAAACTCAGGCAGCCAGCATAACCTGATTGAACATGCCACTAGTTACAGCCCCCTTCTGCCCCAGGGGCACTTCCCATCCACTACTCCTTTCCTATGAGTAAATCCTCCATCTAATTTCTTCTCATTGTTTCACTCATAGCATTGAGAGCTGCTCTAGAATCAAGTAGCTGTACCTGAAGACTATCCAATACTGCACAGTGAGGTGCCTTTCTCCCATGGCAACTAAAACAGGCTCCTGCCCTCAACAAACCATTTCTAACACTATATGCTTGGCTGTATTTGTTATATTGAAGGATATTATTCAGAACCACATGCTGTATGTGACAACCATTACATTTTAAAACAAAGCAAGCACAAGGTATTCAAATGTAAGAACAGTATTTATTTAAAAAAAAAAAAAGCTGGAAAATTGTATTTCCAAGTAAATGACTGGTAGTAATACTCATCTGCTGGTTAGGAAGTGCAGGCAGCATTTTCTGAGTCATTATTGAGCCAATTTACCAGCATGATATGAAGGGGTCATACAGGAGGGAGATAAAACTGAGATCTTGATCACAGGGTACTCATTAGTTGTGATCCATAAATGATAGTTATTTTTCTTAGGTGGAGCCAGTTGTTTTTTAATGACTTTTCCTTTGTTTCTAGGAGAAACTACATTTTAGCCTGGGTTGTAATTTTTGTTTCAAATGTACTGAGGTATGGTAGTGCATGCAACACTTGTTGTTACTTGCAGCAGGCACGGCTTAATGCATATCATGGGAAGAACAGCAAGGGGGGAATGCTGTTCTCTGGTACATCAGAGAAGATACTGCATTGCTGCAATCACTGCAAAGTGGCAAATGTTATTTTAATGATGCCCACCTTAGTAGTTTCCCAAGGGTGAAATCAATATCTTGATGATTAAACTGAAGCTACCATTGTATTACTGAGAACATATGTGTGACCTCTTTGACAATACTCAGAACACTGAGCTGAGAAAGGGAAATTTCCCTGTTGAAAGGCTATAGACTTTCAAATTCATCTGCGGTACGGAAAAGACACGTTCATTTAGATAGTGCTAGAAAACAGCAGCAAAGTAAAGATAGCTAAATGCTCATTATAGGCAAGGTTCCTTCTGCTGCTCTAGAGCACAAGCAGTAAAAGGTCACGCTGTCTCGAATTGAATTGTTTTGTGTTGTGCTATCTACCTAATGTCCTGTTTATAAACAGAGCATCATCTTAAGCACTTTATGCACGTGGACTAACGTTCAAATTGTGCTCTTTATTGCACTTGTGTGTTTTGTAATTAAGTAACTGTGGTTTCAGAAAACGGTTGGTACATTTTCAGCTTTGCGTTCCTATGAATGGACTATTTGTTTCTGATTTCTTTCCTAAGCTTTATATTTATCTTATATCTTTGGACTTTTTACTTGCAAAAGCCATGTTCCATTTGAATCTGGAGGAGACCTCTTGCAGTTGATGGTAGGGAGTTTATTTCTGACAGTAATGAGTCCAGTTTTTCTCCTTCAACTCAAAGCAAGGATTATAGTTACAAAGTGCTTTCAGAAACATGCACAAGTTGCACTTTGGCTGGCTGGCTGCACCTGCTCTGCTCAGGGAAGTGAGTGTCATGTTGTGGATTGGGAGGGGATTGTTTATGGTTTATTTCTTATTTTTTACAAAAGATAACCTCAGGAACAGTATTGGTTTTACAATTTTCTACCTGTTATGCTCCTTCTTGGTCTTTTTAAACTTCTCACTTCACTCTTATGGAATTCCTTGACATTGAGGATGTGAAGGTAGCCAGGACTTCTGTAATGGGAAGAAAATACTGGTTAATGTCCACATGAAAGTAAGAGTCCCGTAGAAGTTCTGTCCCGATAGAATGACATGTTAGGCTAGGGAAATCCTGCAGGAATACGCTGTCTTGTTTAAGCTGTTCCTGCAATTCCCAGAGGTCAGTGTACTCACTGAGCAATCTCTCCCAGTGCCACAAACCCACACAGAGGAAAGAGCAACATCTGAAAATTTGTTGATATTTGAAAACTTGTATATATTCAGTCACCTTTGACTTCCATGCTCACTTTCCTCAGGCACTTACACGTTTTGAGTGCTAGTGTCATGAATATTGAGGGAACCAGATGGTCACACTAACCGTTGCTCACCTCTCTGTAATTGTTAGAAATGTCAATTATAACCGAAGCACTTGTGAAAAGGGAAATCATGTGAAAAGCTATTTTTCTTAGGACTCAGAAAGACTTTTTGTGGATCTGAGGGCTTTATGCAATTGGCAGTGTTTTGTGAGCTGTTGGGTCCTCACACTGGGTCTATGTGTTTGTTGGACAGTGACAAAATGATAGATAACATGAGTTGAGTGGGTGTGGATGACAGGCAATAAATCTCTGTGGGGAAGTTCAACACATGTTTACTGGGCAGATCTACTGTAGTTAAAGTTAAAAAAAACAAAAAAAATGTCACCAAACTACTTAATCTGTAAGATACATATGGAAAGGAAAAATCTGAAATCTTACTCTTTCTAGCTCAGCTGAAGCCCCAGTACATGATAACTACCATAGGGATAAAAAATATTTTAATTTAAATATGATATTCACAACTTGAACAATCCAGTCTTGATGTATATATGAAGTTTAGAATCTGTGTTCTGAAATTACAGGATTGAAAAGTGGACCATCATGTATGAACTGTTTTTAATGTAAAAGTGTGCAGTTTTCAACACTAAATAAGTCTACCTATTACTCCCTGGACAAAACAGCTGAAAGTAATTTTCCATGTATTTCAGTACTTGCTGTCTGCTCCATTATACATCATTACATTAAGCAATGTGACTTCTGAGATCTTGATGTGTTAACAACCACATGCAAGAGAAAAAAATCTGCCATCACTGCAGTGGGCCGACCCTGGCCAACAGCCAAACTCCTACCCAGATGCTTTCTTACTCCCCTCTCCCACAAGATGCGTAGAAAACATAAGGTGAAGAGACTCATAGATCAAGATAATGACTTTTTACTAGGGAAAGCAAAAGCCTCATGCAGAAGCAAAGCAAAAAAAAGGAGTTTTGTCACTACTTCCCACTGGCAGATAGATGTCTTGCCACTTACCACAAAGCAGGGCCTCAGCAAGCAAAAGGGTTTCTGAGAGACACAAACACCATAACCACAAACATTCCCCCTTCCTCCTCTCCCTGAGTATTTATTGCTCAGCATGATTTTATATAGTATGGAATATCTCTTTGCTCAGTTGGAGTCAGGTCTCCTGGCTGTGTCCCTTCTCGACCTTTTGCCTGCTTACAGTCTACTTGTTGCGGTGAAGAGGAAAAAGAGAGAAAGCCTTGGCACTGTGCAAGCACTGTTCAACAACAGTCAACACACTATGAAGAATGTTAACGCCACTCCCTCCAGACCCAGCACAAGCAACCTTGCTCACCTGAAGGGTGCAAACTGCAGGAACCTGCTACAGAAGCTGTAGCACCATTGTACCACCATTTCTTCCCTACCATTTAGTTGCCATCTGTAACAGCATGCAACAGCACTGTAACAGTTGCATCACCTAAGAAGTTTGGCATGAAGATAGCATCTCTTACATTACTTTCCGTGTCTTCCAAAACACAGCCATTTCTTTTAAGCCAGAATCTCAATCTTTATCCTCATATCAATCAATACTCTTGAGATTTCATGAACCTTTGTCAGTAGTATGTGATTAGAAAGAAAATTTAGCTGGAGTTCTGGAAAGACAGAGTACGTCTCGCAATAGAACAGGGTCTCCAGCAGTTACGATGGCTCTGCATGCAGGACTTGTTAAAATCTTGTGAGAAACAGCCAGCTGTCCTGGCAAATGTGACACAGGAGGAAGACAGAGCCATCAGACAAACTGTATTTTTACAGAACACTTTCCCACATTGAAAACAGACACATCAGACAAGTAAAACTTATCCAAACTGATATGGAAAACAATGTAACACTAAATTATGTTATAGAAAATGCTCCCACAAGAGTTAAAAATGGTCACAGAACTACCTATTTCAATGTTTTTCTCCCTCACAACAATTTTGGGTAGTATAAAAACAAAATCTGTACCTGCTCTAACCTGCACATACTCCCACCTTGAAAGGCAGAAACCATCAGACAGTAACAAGACAATATACAGAAATCCCATGAGCAATTATTTTCATCTTTTTGCTTCCCACTTGAGAAAATGTATTTTAAATATTGAGGAAGGCCCTATATGGCATGATAGGATGAGGCTAAATGCGATGTACACCTTGCTAAAAATGCTCTCCCAGGTTAGAGTGCTAAACTGCGAAGCTGAAATTTTAGTGCCCGCTGTTTCTTAACACTGTCTGGTAATCAGTGATCCACTCCTGACTGCAAATCTCATTATTGTAGGCTTTTTTTTCTTTTTTTTTTTTTTTTTTTTAATATACTTCCTCTCCAGTTCCATGTACTCAGAGGTCCATACTTACTCTTCTTACAGCACTTAACATGTGCAAGACAATAATATATTGTATCCAGGGAAGAAAGTTGAACTTTTACCTATAAAATAAGGTATATGCTAAATATCAAGCTTAACATCTTAGTAGAACTAAGTAAGAAATGAGCGGGAAATTTTATTCATCCTTCTATCAACACTAAAACTACTGGTTGTGAGAGAATTACAAGGGAATAAGCCACAGATCAGCCTGTCCTGCTCCCCACAGGAATCGGTTCACAACAGATCTTCAAACCTCAAACCTAACATGTAGCTATGTTTAGCTGTTGACCCATTCTTGACATTTTACTACCATGTTTGCAACTCTTCAGCCAAAACCCCAAAGTTAAGCTTTATCAGATTTTGAAAATTGTACTGATTACAAACAGAAAAAAAGTCATAGAAATGTTCAAATTATCTTCACCCCAAGCAAAACTCAAAAGTAGGGTTAGAATTTGACTCAGAAGAGAAGCAAGGAAGATCAGTTGCAGTATGTGTGTCCATGCAGACTAATTTGGTTTTGTAGCAACCCAAGGAAGAAAGGAAAGAAGACGCTGAAAAAATCTCAGATCTATTTTTAGAAACTTGTTTGGTCTGCCACTGCAGACTTTAAGCCTTAATCTTCACGACAAGTTAAGTGAAGATTTAATAGCTGTGGAGCCTCTTTATCAAAATTCTTTGCTATAACTGAACTTTATACTATATGTAGAATTGAAGATTAAAACCCGCTAAGAGTTAATTTTGCTCTTCAGTGTATTGTGGGAAAAACTTAAAGTGAAATCGCCTTCAGGAAGAGTTTGTTGAAGAACAGAAGTAACACAACTTACTAAAGGATTTTCAGTTCTTGGATGAGAACAGGAACAAAGTAGCACGAGCCTTAGCAGGAACCAAGTAGTATGATGAACTTCAGGATCTTGATGAAAAAATGGTTAACCAATAACTGCTAAACTGGCAAGAATAACAGTACA
>VWZK01005027.1:0-80297 GCA_013396935.1 Baryphthengus martii | reverse complement strand
AAAAAAAAAAAAATCTGTGAAAGAGTAAGTTGTGCGTGCAAGCTTGATACGAGTGCAGGACTGTTCTACTCCACAGCCTGCATGAAACTGGTGTGGGATGTGAGGGCAGTATCATCACTGTGCTCTGTGCCTTCAACACTGAGTAGAAATGTGCTTTGCTTCCTCACACCTCTTCTACATGAGATTTGTATTGTGGGATGAGTTGGTGGGGCACAGACTTGGCTTCTATAACTATGGGCTCCCTTGGTTTTCTTTCAGATCAACCCTCTTAGTTACTTTCAGTGTGACCACAAGCTGTCCTGAGATCTGTCCACTCTCTGTGTCATGGGCTCAAGCAGTTGGCAGGGCTGGCACTACACCAGTGGTGACTGGTTTCACTATATACTATCATTATATGGAGGTGATTAAAGAAGAGTGTAGGGTGGGATTCAGCAGTAGATATGACATCTCCTTGCTGTTGTGTTGAAATTGATGCAAAGGTACTAGTTTCCCGTTATTTATACACCCTTATTCACATTGATTAAAACAGTATTTTAGCAGAATATATTATGGGTCTAAATTGCTCTAAATTGGTCTAAATTGGGTCTAATTGTTATTCAGTTTAAATCAGCCAACAGCAGTGGGCTCTTGGGCCACGGATGTATTCCCTGGCATGAGGGCAACTGAATCAGGCAGTTCACTGCTAAGGCACAATTCAGTTATCTATCACTTTGCACACTAAAATCTGGAGCTAATAAAAGAGTTCTGACACTTCAGCATAAAGCCAGGGAGAGTGTATATGCCCTATCTCTCATTGCAGCAGAGAGGGACCACTGGAAAGCTGCCCTGAGGGCAGGCAGAGGGCAAGTAGAGGTTTGCAACGGCTCCCAAGGTTGTTTGCTGAGGTTCCCGACACATAGGGCTCCAGAGACAGCCTGCAATGGGCTCCCCAGAAAGCAGTACCCTCCTGCACCAGCCCTCTGTGCTATTTAAAGTTCCTCCCATTTAGTAAATCCATTGTAGCCAGTTTCATAGATAAATCAGGCTACCAATGTTTATCACAGTCATCATAGCCTGTGCAGGGCTATATTGTATTTAGGTTCTGTTAGCTTTGGATTTCATGTCTGTGCTAAGTAAACTGCTGATTTTGAAACAGCTGAAATTGCTGACTTACATAAGGGCATATTCACTGTCATACATTCCTCCTGATAAATAACTGGCCTGCTGACCTCAAAGGAGATGGACATCGCAGCACAAACATTGTTTGTGGTGACAGTGCCTGGGAATTTTCCAGGTGATTTTTTCTTTCTTCAGAAAATCCTGATCTCATAAAATGAAAAATAGAAAAATTTCTTGGACGGTGGTTATAGCTTTCAATGGAAAACTAGTGATATCTTTTTTATGATAAGCCTGTATGATTTACGTTGTTATGTCTTTACCTAAAAGTGAAACAAAAAAGAAGTCAGATCAAGTTGTCTTAGCCTAATCAAAATAAAGTATAGAGACCTTCTCCAAATAGAATATTTCATTTAAAGGCATTCTTAGCACTTTTAAAATTAAATACATGAAGAACTTAATTTTGTAGCAAATGCCAACCTTTTGAGTTTTGATATTGAGCAAGGACCAAAGGTAGGACTAAGGTGTTCAAATTTCCTCTGTTGTGTATAAAAGTTTTTCTTTTAGATTGATTCTAGTCCATGTAATGCAACAGAGCTGTAAAACAAATAATTACCTACAAAGAATTTGTAAAAAATATGACTAGGGCTTTCTCAGGATTAGAGGAAGTTGAGGGCAGTGGATCATGGGTAAAAAATGACTATTTAAAACAAGTTGTTTCATTATCTAGATGACAGCACAATAAAGGGAAAAAAAAAAAATCTTTTCCTGTAAAAGCAAATTCTTGAGAGACAGGATCTCCTTCTCAGCAAAGAGGATCTTCATTCCATTAATGGCCAACCATCACAGACCTCAGGAATACTTCACAGTTCATTGTAAAACAGACAAACAGTCTCATGCTAACCTAGTTTCCTCTTGTCCACTAAAACATTCCCTTTTACTGGTTTGTTTTTTTTCTCTTCGCAAAGGGCACAGCTCAGCTGAGGGGAAAATCCAGCCTTGTCAGAATGAGGAATTCTTGAATAATTTCTAGTTGCTTTGAGAAATGACTGGGGGCATTGAAATAAAAATATTCCAAGGGCATTTAGACATTCTTTGATTTTATTTTTTTTCTTTTTAGTCTTGAGGATCTGTTGGTTCATTCTTTAGAGGTGGGAAGACTCCAAACACTCCTATACAAGTAAGAGTGAAATCAGATGAAATTAATATCCATCCTTTGGTTTCATTATCTGGTCAAATGTTTAGGATGATTACATTTAGTTTGAAACAGACATTGAGAGCATTTGGGCTCCTACTGCTCAGATTCAAACAAAAAAATTAGTCCCTATCTCCTACTGCAGCACATGGGAAAGGGAGGCCTACTGTCCTCACTCCTTGAAAGGACACAGAAAAATATTTAAGTGAGTTTAAAAATCTGGGCCACATTTGAATGAGTTTCCTTTTGCCAGTATTTTGATATCAACAAAGCTGAGGGGCTTTGCAGGGGCTTTCTGGTTCCAGCCTGTTCTATCCAGAGCTAGCTGTCTCCCTGGCTCCAGCTATGCACAACGGTGAAGGAAGTCCACAGCATTGAGCATCCAGCCATTCCTTGAAGCAGCATAGTCTTATCTCTGCATTTGTGGCACTATTTATTCTCAGCCACATATGGATTAATGAGCTTAGTGTCTACTTTTATTATGCAAATATTTTGCTTTCTCCTAGTTATTTTGCTTTCTCGTATTAGCATTACCTACATTGGTGGCATCCAGCTGGCAGCACAGACCATCTCCTGGCACCTGAAGTAGAACTAAAGTGCCATCACTGTGGTCAGTCTGGCCATCATTTCCCCAAGAGCCTTCAGCAGGATGAAGGTCTTAATGATGAAGCAACGTGATAAAACAAAGAAAATCCTGGATGGACTCAACAGTCAAAAGTATAAATGAGAAAAATACCTGGGGTCATGTGACTGACTCTACACATCCACATTTAGATCTTAGTCTAAATGCTGATAGTCTGCTTTGGAAGTGCATCAGGGAGCATGTTTAAGCCCAACATACTCCTCAGCTCTTGATCCAGGTGCCCCACATTGCTGGACATGGCACAGTTCTGGCTGGGACCCCAACTCCCTCTGTGACATAGCCCTTCCGTGACAGACCTGGTGGCCACTTTCTTTCTCATTGGCCAGTAATGAAGCAAACTGGGCAATTGGATGTACCAAATCAGACAGAAGCACACCTAGGGTTGTGTCAATAGATGGTGAGACCCTAACATTCCACTCTTTCCCATCCCTGTGCCCCAAGGTTTGCTAATGCTCACAACTACACACATCTTATGTCCAATCCAGTGAGCTCAGGCTCATGTCCAAAATACAGGATAGAATTACCTACGAAAATCTGACCCTGGATGCCTAAAATGTGAGTATTCAAAATTACAACAACTCGTGGAAATGCTGATTATTTTATCCAGGCTTACACTCATTGTGAGACTTAATATGTATCTGAGACTTTAGGAAATAAAGTGGTAAAATTCAACACTCTAAACAGAACTAAAAAGTAGGTTTTGTGGTTCTAGTCTGTACTTCTTTTATTTCACTGTGTGCAAGTGACATAATAAATACACTTTCATGTAAATGCAGAAGAAATAACTATCTGCTGTTGATTTGAAGAGGTTTTTCTTTTGTTATCTGCAACTACTGTATTACTTCCACAAGACTGCAGACCTATTTGTGACAATCTCATCAACAGACCAGCTATCTTTGTTAATATTTGTCTCTGCCTCCATATAAAAGAGTGGAAGAGCTTGCCTATACTGTAAGAGGAAACCATGTTGACCCTACAGATAATTGCCAGGATGAAAAATCCAAGAATTATTATGACTGAAGTCAGTACCAAAGGGCTGAGATTATTCATTTTAGAAATCTTTGTTGTCTTGAACTCTTCTCAAGATCTAGACATCAAAAGCAACTTGATTTCTACCTTCATCCTCAACTGTGTGAAATTAATAGCTTTACACTAGCTGAACACAGGCTCACATTGCCTTTCAGATTTGCTTTCTTTGACCCAATCTCCAATTAGCAGTGAATAATAAATATTTGCACTTAAAATTAGTAACTCAGTTTGCTGTTCTGAGGAAAGGAAAAGGTCACTAGCAGCATTTCTGTCTTTTAAAGGAAAAGGATTTTGATGTGCTGGCAAACTGAAAACTCAAGGCTATATATGAATTTAGCTCCACAGAGGCAAATCTCAGTTGCATTGAGAACAAGAGAGGCTGTACTCCAGGTGACCTTGGTGTTTCCAAGCCATGTGAAGGATAGCTCATGCCTAGTGACGCCGATGTCCTTGGCATCCATCTTTCCATGCCCCACACAACAGCAGGGGATTTCATGTTACCCCTTGCAAAGCTGCATGGAATTCAAATCTGGTGGGTGACACCAGCATGACTGTGTCTTCATCCATCTTTTATTTTCATTCCTCTCTTTCCTTTCTTTCTTTCTTTCTTTTTCTTTCTTTCTTTCTTTCTTTCTTCCTTTCTTCCTTTCTTCCTTCCTTTTTTTCCTTTCTTCCTTTCTTTCTTCCTTTCTTCTTTTCTTTCTTTCTTCCTTTCTTTCTTCCTTTCTTCTTTTCTTTCTTTCTTTCTTTCTTTCTTCCTTTCTTTCTTTCTTCCTTTCTTTCTTTCTTCCTTTCTTTCTTTCTTCCTTTCTTTCTTTCTTCCTTTCTTTCTTCCTCTTTCTTTCTTTCTTTCTCTCTTTCTTTCATTCTTTAATTTATTCCTTTCTCCCTTTCTTTTTTCTTCCTTTCTTTCTTTCTTTCTGTCTTTCTTTCTTTCTGTCTTTCTGTCTTTCTTTCTTTATTCATTTATTTATTTATTTCTTCATTTCTTCCTTCCTTTTTTGTTCTTTTCTGTCTTTCTGTCTTTCTTTCTTTCAGAAACAAAACTGATTTGCACTGTGAAATGTGCTGTGATGAAGGCCTGGACCATATGATCTGAAGTGGGCCCTTTGCCACTTTATCTACGCAAAACCACAAGTACCTTAATGTTTCATGCTTAGCTCTCAGTCATCTGGGTTTAAGTAAGCTCCGTGCTATTACACTAATCAATTACATTTTTCTTTTAATTCCAATGTGTCTGCATGAAGCAGATGATAAAATATGCATAGAAGGAGCTGTAAGATGAGATAAGATAGAGGCTTGAACGCTTTTCAAATTAACCCAATTGCTTTGTGTCATTTGAGGAGATAACGCACTTTTTCCTGTCATGGCTAATGAAACTGAGGCCTCAGAAATCCCTAGAATGAGAGGGTGTGCTTGATCCCAGCCTCACTTCTTTTGCAATTGCCTGTGATGAGCAAAACACCCCAAATAGGGCCACCTAAACTCATTGGTGAGGAGCCAGGGCAGACATATTTACAGGCAGATATACTGATTTCCACTGTCCATCCACAGTGTAAAATATCAACTTCCTTTTCCAACTGCATCCCATGGGAAGAGATCCTTCAGCTCAGTGAAGTCCAACCAGGCACTGATCTCAACCAGAGCCATCAGCCACGTTTTGATCCTATTATTCTTCCAAACGCGCACATTTTTTTTCCAGAACTTATGCCACATCAGGGTCTAAATTGTATTCATACCATTTTTCTCTGATTTGCCAAATGCCTGTATATTGCCTGCAATATTTAATGCTGCTTCAAGACTTACATATCATCAACAGCACAATGAGCCAGGATCCATTCCTGGGATATCTTGTGAGTACATTCAGGGGCCTAAGGGTTTGACAGGAAACGGTGAATACCTTCTGGGAGCAGAATAAAAGAAATCACTAAAAATCTAGAATCATTTTTATAAATGAAATTTAAAAAAAAGGAAAAGAAAATAGTCCAAGTGTACATACATTGCTGTTGGTGGATATCTCATCTTCTTTCATGATGACGTTTTTTAGCTCTTTAAAGTGCTTTTCAATCTCCTGCTACTGTGTGTTAGGTATCATGCTTTGGTATTAGCTGTTGCTTCAGAAATATGGAAGTAGGCTTACGACACAAGGGAAACAGGATTGAAGAAATTAGATGTAATTCCACACAAAGGCACATTTTAAGTTATTAACTGGATAAAATTTATCCATTGTCTATGGACAAGGCTGAAGCATCTGCCTACACAGTTATCCAGACAACATGCATAAGTGAGAGCACCTGAAGACAATCCAGAACATTTGTGCAAGCTGTTTCTGAAACCACTTTTCTGTAAATAAAGCACAAAGATCCCAATCCACCAGAGGACAAAGCACACTGCTTAATTCTAAGCATGGAAGTAATTTCCATTGCCTTTTCACGGTGTACCTGAGCAGACCAGCTGGCTGTGCTTCAGAAAAGCCTTTAAAAAGTTTTATTTGATTTTAGCAGGACTGCACATGTGCTTCACATTAAATCTCTGCCTTAAGTACATTGCTAGAGTTCTTCACTCCTGAGATAGGCTCTACTTTCTTTTTTCCTTGAACTGGCACTAGTTTATATAAAAATCTTCATCATTTTCAATTATTCATGACCGGCAAGCACCAAAGAAAAATGAATATGCTGAAACTTCAAAATCTGCTTGAGATGGACTCAAGGCAAGAGGGACAAAAAGATGGTGCTAAGCATGCAGTGGATGGTGCCATTACACTTCCATCAGCGCAGCTTTTGCCCTGATATTTTAGGTGCTCACATGATGGACACCACAAGCACAAGATTTGGGGAAGAACAATCTGCCATAGTAGGCTTGAGTCTCTGAAGCTTCCCTGCAGGAAGCAGCATATTTAGGTGGCATATAGGCAAAGCACCTCTTTTCAGAGTGACTGGTGCAAGCCTGCTCTGCACAGCCGTGGGCAGTGTTCAGGCTCCCTCCTGGCAGCACAGCCTGTCAGCTGGAGCCCTGGGGTCACCAAGGTACTGAGAGATGACTTCTTCTATTATGCACATGTATATTATCTTGCAGTGAATCCAGATCTCAGCTCGGTGACCGCACACAAAAGGATAGTTTGCAAGGTCTCCATTGACAAGCAACATGTTCTTTAGGACACAGATGTTGGCATTTGCTTTTCAATACCTTCCTGTAACTATACACACATGGTCTGGATTTATTTTGAACCAGTGTATCACAGCATATAGTTTATAGCTATCCTCAGACCCACTTCCACGAAAGGACTCTGACTCTGTGATCCACACCACCACCACCTCTGCTCTGCGTCTCCTAAGGTCATTGTGCATCAACTCAGGAAGAGATGACCTTTCTGCTGTTCTCTCGGTGCTGGACCACTGTGAAAGACAAGCATGCTCCCTGCAAAACTGCCCTAGAGCACATTCGCTCACTTTCCTCTTAGTTAGAAAGAGTATGAAATATTTGCTGGATAAATTATTCTTAGTTCAGGCATAGTGCCTGCTCTCCCACACCATCACTTCTCTCCTGAGCTTTTCAAACTAACTGACCTTCATGGCTTTAAGACTGCTTTATTTAGGTGAAATGGGTAGGTTTCATCTTTGAGGTAAAAGCAAAAAATGAAGACTTCCAGAGAAGCCTGTCGATTGCTTCCCTGGGCAAGGAGAGTACCAAGATGTGGTAATACCCAGGTGTGCTCCCAGCATTAGCCTTCTGCACACCTCTCGAGTAGCTACCTGTATGTTTCAGGCATTGGCGTCCATCTGCACATAAGGCCAAGCTTTCAGCTCATGTTCCAGAGGGACAAGGCCTCTAGTCTCAAGGACACTGGGTAGTACCGCTCAAAACACAGCATAAGAAAGTTGGCATTCCTGCATCTCCCAGTCTGGCAACAGATCTTTGCAGCATTTTGGTATATTGAGAAAAGCATCATACTCTGTAGTCAGAAAGAAAGATATCTGCTTATCTTTACATTTCTTAGAAAAGGAGAGATGCAAGATGAGAAAACTAAAGGTCTAAACTTGCTCTCATAACATTTGAAATTAAAAAAAAACCAACACATTTTCTAAAGAGTAAATAAAAGAGATCTAGTTATATTTGCTGTGGTAATTTCAAAGAAAATAGTATAATTTTAGCATTTCTTAGTCATGTTTATGACTGCTTTGGGCTGTGATAGAAGAGGTGGAACTGAAGAAAATAATCCCCAGCAGGACAGAAACACACTGAAAAATAATACCAGCCTCTTCCTTTGAGTATCCTGAAGCAGCCCACTCATTGGTTAGAGATGCTGGACTAGTTCTCCCATCACTTCTTAATCAGAATTACCAACATACCTATGTTCCTGCAAAAAGAGAGCCAGCCTACTGACTTTGACTTGGTATCAACTCAGTAAGAGTGTGATGCTACCTACAATAAACCACAAGGTTAAAGTCATCACTGTCAAGGCAATGATTCAGGACATTTGATCTTCTGTCTGGGCAAACCTCTGTCAATGACACTACAGAGAGAAGATGCTTTGCACAGTCTGTATATGCATCAGCCCTCAGGTCTTGACGGGCTCCCTGCAACACTGGTGCTCCACCTGTCATGTACTCCCGAGCTACCGTGGAGTAACGGCAGGACGAGCATCTGGTTCTCTACATTCATGATGAGTTTCCATAGCTCTTTTCCGTAAACAGTCTGAGCTCTATTTCTACAGTGCATGTGTATTCTTCTCTGAGACCCCTGTTTCCATCTCTAGCTATCCACTCCAGCCTTCTTCACACTATAGTGCAGTCCTTTTCTCCGCCATCTGCTGCAAGGAGCTCATTTGTCAAAGGGACAAGATCTTTAAACATGTAAAGGAAGAAAACAGTCAACACTGCTGTCATCCCACTGTGTTTGTTGGAGGGGAGCCAAATGCTAGCCAGCCATGGAGAACTTTCCAGGGCTGGTTTGTTTAAATGCACTTTGAAATAAATGTTTGTCAAGGGCACAGTGCCCTCATGTCAATGGAAAGGGGCCCACCCTGGAAGGAAACCAGATATTTGAGAATGTCACTTTTCCCAGCCAATGGCAGCCACCTGCCTAGGGTGCTGCAGGTGCGAGCAGACCGCCACTCAGGCCCTGGCTACTGCTGGGAGCAGAGGCAATGCCAAATTGCTGCTGGTGTACGTGACTCCAAGAGAAAACTGAGAGAGGCAGCACTAGGTGGGCCAGCAGCAGGTGATCATGTTGGAGTCGACCCTAGCCGTCATAGTGTCTGGGCATGCTACCAGACAACTCCCTGACCTCACTGCCCAGCTCTGCATGTGGACTGTTGATTTTGAGAGACACTGAAGAAAACGCACAAGATGATGTTCCTCTTGATGATGTAAGGGCTGGAGTGCTTCATGGAGTTAAAAGCCAAACGTCCTGCCCTGAGCACAGTCCTCCATGGGGTAGGTACCAGAGACAAGTACCTACAAACTCCAACACAATCACCTTCATGGATGCCACATGCAAGGGGAAGGCAAGGCCTCATTTTCGAGCTGCAAACCACTGAACTGATCTGCTGAGGCAGAGCTAAGCACTCACCTCATGACTGCCTGCTCTGAAGCAGTGATTTATTCTTTTGTTCTTATTCCCCCAGACTCTTCAGCGCCCGGTGCCTTCCCACAGCACTGAGGCAAGGCTGAAGGCTCAGATAGAGGGGTGTTTTAGAGGAGCACAGAACTGGGGTGGCAGACCACACCAGCGACACTGCACAGCAGCAAGTGAAGGATTGCAGTGCACAGAGCTCCTCAGCATGCACTGGACAAGTGATTCACTGCTCTGGCCAAATGATAGCCAGAACTACAGTGACAACACCACAGACCGACATGGAATTTATTTATGCGACACCTCCAGAAGAAGTTATACGTCAGCATGAATATTCTCCATATATCTTTATATACACACAAAGCTAAACTGCTTCAGTACCAAGGAATTCTTAGGAGATGCATAAGGGAGGAGGAGAGGTTTGGGTAAATTTAAGAGCTCTAGAAGTGGTATAAGCCAGCTGTCCTATAAACTAGGGTAGTGCAATCTAGGGCGACACCCAGCCAGGACTTGCAATAAATGCCTTACGTTAATCAAGGGAGAAAACAAGGAGGCTCCCTGCTCACTAGTGAGCAGAAGTATGAGTTTCCATCCCTCACAATCTCTGTAAATATTATTTATAACTGATTATTTCAGACCTGGAAATCAGATTAAAGCACTCTTTCAGGTTTACTGGTAAGCAGGAAATACCGTGGCAAATCTTATAGGTCTGAGTCTGCAGACAGTGGGTGCAGGGAGAATGGAGGGAATTTTCTGTTGTGGGGATGGTGGTCATATTCCCTCATTAGAGTTTGGGGCAACGCATGTCAGGAGGAGACTCAGCTGGTATTTTGGCAGAAACAAGGAGCCAGCACATCAGCCACTGTCCCATAGTGTGCCCCACTCCCTCTCTGCATTGAGAGCCATGGCACTGCCCAGCATCATTATGAGAGGATTCTTCCCTGCTGAGTGCAGCATTCACTGCCTGTTCTTTGCCCTCTCTAGCTCTAAAGAAGGATTATTCAGTCTTTATTGTCAACGGCTGAATGGAAAGGCTATGCAGTAGGTCTGAGTCACAGAGACGTGATGAAAACAAGCTGGAGAATTTAAAATGCCAGCTGCAGCCTGATGCCAAGTCAAAATTAATCAAGTTGCTTGATCACTATTGTGATTGCTAACAGAGAAGTGTATGTATATTAACTCGGTTTCCTCTCTATTGTCCAACCTGCCCTGGGGTTGTATAATTTACAGGTAATTAAGTTTGGCAAAGATTATTGAAAAATAAAAAAGGATGCCAACCTAACTCTCTTTTATTCATCTGCCAATGAGACTATGTTATAATTTACCATTTAGCTGTGGAAATCTCTCCTATAGATTCATGCTAAAGGGAACTTCAACTATGCCAAAACCTAAAGGGATCTTAAAGGGAAAGAATTATATCACACTAAAATTCACTTAGGAAAAACACTTCTGCCAGTAAAAGGCCATTTAAGTTTAAGATCTCATTCCTTAAGTGTTTATAGAGGTCTGACTCCCATAGAAGTCAAATAGGAGTGTGTCATTTGGGGTCCATGGAATATTTGTCTAGGTAAGGCATTAGAGGGAGAGAGAAGAAATATTCCTCTTTATGGTGCTAATCAGGATAAACAAAGTCTGGGTTGATAATTAGATCTACTCTGATCTGCCAGAGCTCTCTCCAAAGGTAATATGATATGGTATATTCATAGAGTAAGACTACCTGGGCATTTGATTGCTTTCTGGCCAGAGTTCTAAAAGTTTTCAAAGTTAGAATAGTTGTTCCTTTAAAATTAAAAAAAAAAAATAAATAAAAACAAAACAAAACAAAAAACCCAAACCAACCAAACAAAAAAAAACAAAACAAAAAAACAAACTAAAAAAACACACCTATATTACTTTGCAGGAAGCAAATATTCAAAACTGTTTAAGAAACACAGTCTGGATTTTGAAGTTAGAAAGCTAACTGAATTTTTGTGAAGCCTTGAAAATCACCAACTTTGTTCTGAAAATTCATTTTAAATATTCAAATCCAGGTGTAATAATTTAAAGATAAATTATTTAATTCTGATAATGTTATAGTCCACTACAAGTCTTAAAGGAAGACCAACTTTCTGTCTAAATCTCCATCTCTTTCTCAAAAGAATATAAAATACCCACAGTTACAATAGAGGGCCATCTACCCCAATAACCTGTCTGACAGTAGCTATTGGCAGCTGCTAAGTGAAAATATTTTACCCACAATCCAGCCATAAGTGGTTTGATGATTTCCTCAGCCAGAGGTTGCACCCAGGCTATCAACCTCTGTAGCTCTAGATGGAACTTTCTCTCACATTATTAGCTCTTTGGCTGTTTTTTTTTTTTACTTTTTATACACCTGGGCCATAAAACATCCCATGACAAAGAGTTCTGCTCATGTGCTGTGTGAAAAAGTACTACCTTGCCATTAATTTCATGGGCTTTGGGGAGCTTCACAGTGGTTTCATTGATCTTGTCTTTTCAAGAGGTGCAAAAAATTTAACTAGAATTGTGTATTCTGTGATACTGTTATTAAAGACTCTTCTTAGAAATATCAAGGCCTTGGTGAGATAAATTAGACTATGTTCACATAACATGGGCTTCTGCCAATCAAAAAAAAAATTCTTCCCTCCTTTAACATTTCTTCTTTTGTTTAACTTACCTTGTGAACAGAAAGACTGCTGGTTTGCTGCCTCTCGAACCACGCAGTTGTGGAAAGTTGCACCTTCAGTGAGGAAGAAGGTCAATTCTAGAGCCTGAAGTCCATCTCCCAAAAAACATTTTTCATTCCACTTCAGAGAAATCATTTCAGAATGATACCATGAAAGCCTATGGAGTTAGACCAGATTCTGTTAAGGTCAGAACCTAAATTCCCCCAGGGAACACATTTCATGTTATAATAACACATTATGTTTACTTTCATTGCCTGCTGCATCTTGCCAGTGGGTGGCATGAAGCCATCACGAGGGTTAGTATCAGGACAGAGTAGCCTTTTAAAATGTTCTAACATAATTGACTCAGTAGTCAGCATTCCAGTCCTAATTGGCTGGCTGTTTCAAATTAAATTGAGTTAGAGCAGGGCCCCCTAGTCCACATGAGAGGATAAGAATACGCAAAATGGAATTGGAAAAATGGAGTCAGTTTGTGTTCTTACTTATAAACATGCAGACAAAATTGCTACTCAGAAATCAGCAGCTAATCAATTAATTTATTGGCAATTCACACACTTTAAAAACATCCATGGAAATTTGTACTAAGACCACTAGCTCCCCTGAAAATCAACTATCCATGACTGCAGGATTAACAGAGAGAGAGAGCCCAAGTGGTAAATTTCTAACACAGCTGTTACATTGGGGCCAGAGAGGGAGTGAAAAGCAAGGGGTGGAGGGCGTAGAAAGAAGCTTATATACATAGCCAGCCCCAAATATCTAGACCTCATGACTCAGAGTCATGAGGCTGAGCTGAAAATTCTCATAAATTTGATGGTTTGCCTTACAGATTTTTAGCCTTTAGTTTGTACTTTTTGCATGCACCACAGGGTCAACAAACAAATGTTTCCCCAATGAATCTGAATTGCACATCTAGGATGGCTTTGAGGAAAAAAAGAACCAAAGCATTAAAAGCTGAAAACGTGTCCAGATCTAAATGGGGAAGAGCTGTTATATCAAAATAGGAAGGGTCCCTCTACAGACTGACTTGGAGGAGAGGGCAAAATCAACCTTTCAAAATAAACCTTTCCTCCACCACACTAAGTGCATGCCTGGAGCTGTAGGCGTTTCATGAGAGACAGCACCATGCCGAGGGGGTGCAAGAGATCACAGTGGTGCTCTGCCAACTCTCACCTCAGAGCTGCAAGCTGTGGTGGGGGAAGGCAGAGATAACTGAGCAGCAGGTTGCATATAGTTAGGGTGTAATCAGTAGCACAGACATGCCTACATGGTGCCCCACATGTGTTAACAGGACTCTGATCTATCCAAGCCCCTCTATTGAGTTTGAGACCTTGACCTGGCCCATGGGGCACTGTTCTACCCTGTGAGGAGGT
The DNA here is from genome assembly GCA_013396935.1 of Baryphthengus martii. Classification (NCBI taxonomy): domain Eukaryota; kingdom Metazoa; phylum Chordata; class Aves; order Coraciiformes; family Momotidae; genus Baryphthengus; species Baryphthengus martii. The sequence continues at coordinate 66,707 of VWZK01005027.1, read as the reverse complement.
ACAACAGGGAGGTGTGTGCACACCAGCCTGAAGCAGAATAGCTAACCATGCATTTGCTTGTGCATTTTCTTTGATTGTGGCTTTGAATTGCCTTTTTCAGTGTCATGTTCACTGAAAAGAATCAGCAGATTTCCTCTGCTCCTCCACTGTAGGTAGGTCCTGAGGCCAAGCTGCCAACGTTGCTGCAGGGACAAGGAGAGGAGTGAGAGGAAAAATAGTTTCCTGTATTAACTACAGTTTAGTCTGGTCAGGGAATTCATACTATTACTATTTCTCTTGGATAGCAACCCACTAGCAAAACACTACTTTTACAAAGTATTGGCTTGAACAGGAAGGAGGACATCCATGAAAGAGGAGAAGGCAAAGTGATTTAAAATCCTCTGTGTGACTCTACTCTGGAAACATTACCATTTTTGTAAAAGAGTGACATGGCGTTTCCACAGATTCTGGACAAATACTTACTGAACACAATCCTTTGAAGGGCTGAGGCTTCCATATTTCAAAGTTGTTCCAGTGCACTCTTCTAGATGAACTGCAAAGTTGAGGAGACCCCAGCCCAAATCTCCTGTCATTTAGTCATTGCAGTGAGGCAAATTGGCACAGGTATCACACCAAGACCAAAAAAACCAACAACTCAGACTCTGTATCTTGGGCACCTTACTGAGCTCTGTTCTTAGAACTTCCAGTGTACCTACATGTAATTTTTTTTCTAAGTGTTGAAGATAGAGTGGATTTCTGAAAGTGACAGAGGTGATAAGTGAAAGATTTCAGGATCAATTGTAATTTTCTTAGGGGTTTATTATTCAGTTGGTGTAAAAATATGTAGTTCACATACTATTAATAGTATGTGAGTGGAGTGTTCACACAAAGAAACAACATAACCCCTAGTGACTAGATCAGAAAGGGTCTATCCAGCAGACTGGAGTTTGTCCCTTCAATCTAGTAAATCACTTTTTCACTCTTGAAAGGTACTGTTTGTGTGTTGCTCAAAGACGTTTCTTTCTAGATTGTTGCTGAATGCCCTGAGGGTCCAGCCCCAGGTGAAAAACCACCCAGGCAGGTGCAGAAAGAAGCATTCATGTCCTTTGTGTGCACTGTCCTACTACACAGTCTAAACATAGCTCACTTATAACAGCTAATCAACAGCTCCTTACCGTCAAGCTAATATTTTCAAGCTGTGAAAGTAATTTATCTTCCCTCACTTCAGACACCATCCCTGAAGTTGTGCCCATCCAGCACCCACTGCCCTTTATTGTGCTGGCAGCAGTGACACTTGGTATCACATCAAGTTGGATATACGCACTCAGGAAGAAACCCAAATCAACCCAACTTAGGTATACACTACCACAGTAAAGCTCAGACCAACTAGATGGCAATGAGACAGAAGGCCCAAAGTCTTCACACAGCACAGGCAAACCCTCTCGCTTATTTCTGGACAAGTGGGGAGAAAGCAGAGAAATTACATGTGACAATAGCATTCACACCCACGTGTACACACAAGAATGTTACCAGCTATCCCTCTCTTCTGTCTGTTTCAACTTTCCAGCCAAGCAGTGCTTCCTCCCAGCCTCTCTGTTTCTATCTCTTATTTATTCTGCAGTTTATCTCCACATACTTCTTCCAAATTTTTCTGTGGTTCTTTCTAAAGACAGCAAAGGAAAATCCCCTGTTCCCTGTGGACAACTATCTGAATTTATTCCTTGCCAAATCATTGGTCTCAGGGAACAGCAAGAACTTTCCCATTCACAGGGATTCATGGGCCAGAATATGCTGGGTTCACCATTGGATTTGATCTGTAAGAAATTCAGAGGACTGGAATAGTCCTGGTTTGACAGAGTGGGTGGGAGTTTAACCACATCTTGCATGGAAAGAAATCACTGGCTACCAACTATGAGTTTTCCTGTTCACAGTTAGTCCACAGATATTTTAGTAACCAGAAACTGGTGTCCTCAGGAGGCAGGTAGTTTAGATGTTTGTGACTGCAGGTGTTAAACTGCAGCAGAGTAATTACAGAGCAGATATCAGATGTGGGAATACCAGCACGCATGGGGCTTTCTGTACACCAGGACCAGCAGCTACCTCAGACAGCTGAGCCATATGAAGATGAAAACCAATGCAGAGGTTTGTCAGCTCTGCTGACCATATGTATGGCTAATGATTGGTAAGTCAAGGCCACCAGTGGCACAGAACAGTACTCCATTATCTTCACAGCCTACTCCAGGCATCTCACGTTCATTACACACAGGATAAAGGGAATCAGAAAGGCAGAGGAGAATTCTGCCCACGTGGAATGTAGGTGTACCATGTCACTGCAGTTCATCTAACCTATCCTCTGCTAGATCTAACTGCTTCTGGAGCAGCCAGGCATTGAGTGCAATGGTAGCACTAGTAAGCACTTAGGATTTGTCTTTCTCAGGAGTCTGGGCAGGCTCTATCCAAGTAGACCTCAAAGGCAAGAGAAGACAGTTCAAATAATAGAAGTTCTTTACTATGAGGGTGGTGAAACATAGAATACCTTACCCAGGGAAGTGGTGAAGGCCCCATCCATGAAGAAGTTCAAGGCCAGAATTGATGGGGCTCTGAGCAACCTGATCTAGTTAAAGATGTCCATGCTTACTGCAGGGGGTTGGACTAGATGACCTTTAAATGTCCCTTCCAAACCAATGCATTCTATGATACTATGATTCTAAGAACACCTGAGGGAGGCCTGCTGAACAAGAGAGGGACATGAACTGCTCCTACCTGCCTAATCCTGCCACGTGTGAGGAATCGTCTGTGGGCACAACAAGGCCAGGAGGGGCGTCTGCTGCTGCTCTCCATGTTTTCCCCACTCACTGTTGAGAACATAAGAAGAGGCACTCCAGCTAACAGAAATAGTTTCCACAATAATGTGATGGGTGCTACTGGGAAAATCCTTTTCTTCCCTAAGTACTAAGGGAGGTTTGTTGTTTAGGGTGCCTTTTTTGGTTGTTGTCTCTGAAGAGTTATTTTTTAGAAACAATATTCCATCTTGTCATCAACAGAGTACTTTTTTAAACAGGATTGGAAGAAGTAGGTTCAGGTCCTTACATACTCTTTTCTCCTAATCTTCTGACGCCGCCACTCTTTCTACGTGCTGCGTACTTTCTTGTGGCCCACATATTCCATGAGAATTTTCAGAGATGTGTGGCAGGCACTATGCAACCCTGAGTGGGCTCTCCTAGAAACCTGGTCCCTTACTTGAGCATCTCAAATGGCAGCAGGACATCCCTGAATATTCATCCCTAAACAACAAATGAGGGAGAAAGGATAAATAAGGATTGGCTCCCCAAATGCATTAGCTGTAAACCTCAGCCTGAGCAATACTAATCCTAACCCAAAATCTGTGCTATTACAGGGCCACTGGAGCTTGGGTTTTTGCATGGTCTCTCTGCTTTGATCAGTCTTCAAGGGAATTAAAATGGCTTGTCATTGGCAGATTCTAATCTTCCAAATACTGGTGGCAGCCACTTGCCTCGCGGGAGGGAGATTCTCAGTCCCATTCGGGAACCCTTGAGACAGTCAGAAAACAATGTCGTATGATGCTGACAATCAGACCATCTTGGGTATTGTCAGTCACATCTCCTATAGTTGCCAGTATCCCATCTGGAGACTTTCATTTGAAACAATGCCCTGCTTTGCTATAATCTGTCCTGAAGTGGGATTTCCCAGTGTTTTGCCTGTTCAGCAGACTGGCTTATCTCAATCAGTCTGATTATTAGACAGTGCAGTTTACAATAATAACGAGACAGCAGTTAACCCAATTTGACATGTCTTTGGGCAGTCATAAGTGGCAAGTTGCTCCAGGACAAGGAAGGCATTTAAACAAGTTGCCCTTGTTTGGTGAGGATGAAATAGAGCTGCAGCTCCTTTGTTGAAGCCTGAGTGCCCTATCCAGAGGGTGGGATTCATCAAAGACACCAAGTCATGAAAGGGGCAAAGATTCTCTTTCAAGTGGAAAAAAAACCCCTCATGAACTAATTTCTTTTCCCCCTCTTTTTTTTTCTTTTTTTTTTTCTTTTTTTTTTCCAGCACAGCTAACTGTACATGCCCTGTGCAGATGAAACAGTTTGTGATTCCATCAAAAGGATGAACAGGAAGCTCTCTAACTACAGGAATGGGCTGCTCCATTGGAGGAGAAATGTTAAATGCACCCTGCAGCAATTGTTCAGCTTGTAAAGACTACAGTTAATGCTTTGGAAGGATACTTTCAGGAGTATTATGGAGTATTAATGCACAATCTTCTTTAGCCATCATTACTTCCCTTATCCACCCTCCAAAAACTTTATCATCTGCATTTCTTCCTTTTATTTTTCATTATTTTAAGATTGCTATCATTATACTGATTTGACTCCAGTTTCTGACACAAGAAAGAGTGCAGCTATCATGCCTGCGTTGAGACAGACTTGGAGCAAGAGTGGAGAGGACTGGAGTCAGGACGTGCTCTGCAATTAAAGTAACTATCTGCTCAAGACAAACGCAAGTTTCACAGGCCTGCATTTCCTTCTTGTACTCTCGTTAGAACATGTGGCAGCAATAATGCTTACGAAACAGGGAGTTTTGTGGCTGCTTGTTACTTAAAAATAAGTGTGTGGGTGAGTACTTCTCCCCTTAGGAAAAGGCTTCTTTGTGATGTTGGGCAGCAAGACACAAGCATATCGGAGAGAGGCATAGTCTAAGTGGATTCCATGGGCCATTTCACAACTTAGGAAACTTCCTCAAGAGTTTCACATGTAGGATCAAAACTTTTAGTCTCTCACCACTCTGAGTGTGCCTGGTAGTTTCAAAGGGCTGAAGAAAGGCTCTGGTGGCCCTTCCAGGGGAGAGCTGTACAACAACTGGAGAGCTGGGCACTACAGTAGTAGAGAAGGTTCTGGAATGAAGGACTTAAGTATGTGAGGCTACACCAAAAATGCAATTTCCAGATATTTTGTGAAATGTCAATAGCAGAGAGATTCCTTTGGGAAAACACTTCTTTAAACACATTTTCTGTAGTTTTCAGTGGGTTAATGGTATTTAGTTTGTAACTAATGCTTGGGCCTGTTCCAGATGTTTCCAAGAAGAAAGCAGATTTGAATGTCCCAGTGAAGAGTATCACCAACCCTTCATGTAGTAGAAGCCAAGCAAACCCCTTACTGGACACCTGCAGGAGACCTAGACCATGTCCACATGGCTTTTTTTGCCCCTGTGAGCCACTGCCTTGCTCTGTGCATCTTGGAGGAAACCCTCAGCTACCTCTTCATAAAACCCTTCTGTGCCAATCAGGTGGTGTTTAGCGGAGGGTAGGTGCCATCTCATAATTTCTAGCAGGGCTGTAATCTTGCTGAGACAGGCTAGGTCCATGTGTATAGGCAGTCCTATAAGGCTTTGGAGTGCAAATGTAAGCACAAATATTATACACCTTCCCTAGTCATATGGTACTTTTTATACATATAATTCCAGAAAAGAGGGTCTTGTTCTAGTCAGTATTAAATTTAAATTTTAATTTAGCCCTTTAATTTTAAATTTAGCCCTTTGTTTTTTACATCACTACAAAATCACTGGGCTGTATATTCAATTTACTAAGATCCATTCATTCCCACTGCTATCAAAAACAATGTATGGGTATGAAACAGCTGCACAATATAGGGTAATAATCTCAGTATATTCAGATTTAAAGTCTTACTTTTCATGGTGTTAAAATTTACTTCAGTAACTATTACTGAAGGGTTTCATGCTTTATCTAGTTATAATGTTTTAAGACATTAAAAAATACCCCTTACAACAATCTGAACAAAATATTCATTATCATATTGATAAATCGACTAAATACAATGTGTTGTTCTGTCCTTGATCCAGCCAGGACATCTGTTTTCTTGGCTTTACAGTAGTTAGCACAATGAATCATTTGCCTCCAGTCATTTGCTGTCCTAGCATATTATGCTGCCCAAATCTTAGGAAAATTCCACCCAGTCTCTTCCAGATAATCCAGCCATGCCACACTCCTTGCTCCCACAGCAACAGCAGTGGGATCTACCTAACTCTTTCTCTCTCAACATAAATGCCCCGTGATCTGTAGTTTACAAAGGCTGCCTTCTTGCCTGAACAAATTGCCCCTTCCCAGACACATGCAGCCTGTTTTGAAACACATTCATGGGGCTCTTCTGGTCTGTCTAGCTATGTCTGTATGAATAAATAAAATAAATAAATAAATGAAATTAATGAACAAAACGGGTCATTCTCCGGTCATCATAGCTCACGAATGCCCTTCTCTGCAAAACAGAGTGGTCCAATTCAAACCTTCTTTTGAGAACAGCCCTGACTCAGGCTACGTCTTGAGGTATTGTGCTCACTGGAGAAGAGGTACACAATCATTTATGAGGCAGCTGAGAGCCACTACCTGAGCCTTCCTGGGTTTCCTAGCCCATGTAGAGCAGTGTCTGATGGGACATAGCTAGTGCACATTTTGGCAGACCCTGCTGCCTTCAAGGAGGGTGGCTGGCTGAGGGTGCTGCCAGCAAGGTAGAAAGCCTGGAGTGGGACAAGATGGGAGAGCCTGGCCAAAATCCATCTGCATGTGTGGCTTGCTTTCTGCTGAATATTAACTGTCATTAAAAATGCCTTTGTTTAAATTATCCAAAGTTCATCAATGGAGTATCAGTGAGTGACGGGATCATGACCTATGGGTCTGGAAAATGCCTGCTTGTAGGCTTCACTGGGGACAAACATGGGACTGGGGCTCCAGGTGCTGGGAACAGAAGTGCTGTGGAGCCAGAGCAGGAACATTCTCCCAGTTTGGGGAACTGGCTTCCCTCCCCATGAGGCTTTCTCGGGGCCTAGAACAGATTATCTTCTGATGGAAACAGCAAAGGGACTTGCAATTATTCACACACAGTCCTAGCCCTGGGAGAGTCTGCCTTTCCCTTCCCACTTCTCCATGTGGTTCTGGGGAAAGGCCAAGACTGCCTCAGATGAGGGACACCTACCCCATAACCCTGTTCAAGAGTCCCCTGCCATCCATGAGTGAGGGAGGTGAGAGTACACAGCAAAGGCTAAGTTTGAAGCCCAAAGCTGGCTACATGCGTATTCACTCAGCAGTATAAAGACCTTGCTAGATCTCCCTTCCCCAAATTTGCATCTCACTCTACAGCCAGCTACTCCAGCTAGGAACCCTGCTGTGGTTTGGTTAGAAAAACACTAGAGCAGGAGACATGCAAGAAATACACTACTTCAAAGTGAGAGAGTGCAACAGGATGGAGGTAATACCCTGCCAGGAGAGGGGCCACCATGGTCCCTGAGCTGGGACTTGTCAGGAGGAGCCCATCCCAAGACAGCTGTACAGGCTTGGTGAATTCCTCTCCCTCTGACTGCAGAAGCAATAATTTAGGCTTTCTGTAACACAGGTTTTTAGAGATATTAACTATAAGCTTCTGGGGAGTTCCCAGCTGTACGTTAGGCTGGTCATAGGGCAAGATGCTATTTATAATCTATGGTATTAAGTTCTAATGCAGAACAAGGGTAAAAGTTAAAGCACTGCTTAAGCAGCCTTCTTGTATCAGCTGGCTTTGGGCCAGTCTGGTAAAACTAGCCTTCAGACCTCTGGTATCTATTTGAGAACCAGAAAATAAGGATGGAATCTCAGGAACAAGAGCTCTTTGACAAGGTTGCTGATGCTTTTTTTCTCTAGCTCCATTTTCTTCCTCACAGATTCCAGGAACTTAAAACTCTAGCTTAAGACAGAAAATACCAAATACCTGATGACAAAGAAAAACAGTAAATCTAACAGTTCTAAGGCTTTTCTAAAGATGTTTGGACACTTTAATTCATTAAGTGGTAGAAATAGATTTTTCGGTATCTAGAATGGTATGAAAGCTTGGAGTACCACCAACCAGAAGTTGGAGAGGAAAATGAACTGAACTTTTTCACAGTCCCACTTAAAACCAGTTTGAATCTCAGGCTAAAGTTCACTTCTGCTTTAGAAAACCTAGTTCTCCCATTGCAGAAAACCTAACAGGGATGCTTCAGATAGCCTGCGCCTTAAGTTGTAATAATATGTCTATGGTCAATTACTCAGAGACCACTTCATTTTGATCTATTGATTATAGGATTAAAATGTTTATATTAGAGGAGAGATGAGAAAGAGCAAGCTGCATCCCTAGGGACAAATTCTGCTCTTTTCAGCCTGCGTAGGCTGAAGGATAGGAGTGTCTGACCAAAGGGACATATGACGTTTTAAAAACTGCCCTAAGTCCCCTGATATTCGTTGTCTGTTGGGAAAGTCTCTTTGGCTCCCAGGCAGTTGCGTAAATACTGTGCATTGCATGAGGGAGGTGCTGCATTATTTATTAAATAGCCAAATAGACAGTCACATAAACCCGCTGTGAATGGTCACAGCAAAAAAAATGAGAAGACTGCCTTGGGCAAAGAAGCCCTTCCACACATACCTCTGGCTTGACAGTTGGCGTTTTTTTATCTTTTCCAAAATATGCTTGCATATTTAAGCCATGATGGGACTTGTTGAATTCATTTGTTCCAAGCCATTCATTTGTGCCTTCTGTCAGTTAAAGTTCATAGAAAACACATGTATGACTTGCTGTTAAATGGGAAACTTATTCCAAATACACTAATTCCTTGCTTGGTCAGTTTGTTTCCTTCAAGTAAAGTGTTCCCGGTAGTCAGTCACTGCCCTGGCTGGGGACATCAGGGAGATAATCTGATTAACTGTTTTCCCATTTAGACTAGAAAATTTTAGCCACTGCCCAGTTTTCCAAAGACTATATCTCTAGGGAGTTTTATGTAGGAGCAAAGGCTTGGAAAAACCTTCCTGTCCTGCAGAACATGGTCCTCCTCCATCAGAGACAATGACGCTGCACAAGCTCTTTCATTAAATCCAAGTGGTAATGAGGAATTTCCCCTTATATTCCTGCCAACAGACTGTTCCAGACCAGTACAACTTGGAAGCTGGAAATTAAAGGGTAAAAGAGAAGGGGAAAAAATATTTTAGCATAGTATTGTTACTGCTTAAAGTAACCTTACGTACCCAACCAGCTTTCTGAGGTCACCATTTTTAATTCTTCCAGCTCAGCAGGATATTGTAAAGCAATTAGCCCAACTGTTTAACCCTAATTCTGGGTGCTGTAGATTGCTTCTACAAGGAGAAATTGGTACTACAGTCAAGACTTTCTCTAGCATAGTCTGACTTCTCCTACAAAGCATTGACAAATGTCTTGCTTTCCTCAGCGCTGTGGGGCACTTTCTGTTCACCCCTTTAAGCCTCTGACTGGCCAAAACTGCTGAAAAACATCACTTCTTCTTAGCCTTTTACTTCATCTTATACCCCCTTGATTCCGTGTGTAGCACCTACCAGATCATCATTTAACTTGAGGGGAATTGAACTCTTCTCTCATTTAATCCTTAGAGATGGTATCTACCATCTTCAGTGAAGTAAGTGATTGCTCACAAATATAAGACATACTAAAAAAGTCACCTCTTTTTCAGCACAAATATGGCAAATCTCATAAGCTCCAAATATGTATACCTCGCTGTGTTGAACGTATACATCAGTTGAAGTATTTCACCACAAACACTGCCAAACTCTGGATTCCTTGCTTTTCCAATTGCTTATCTAGACATTAGTTGGCAGAGGATATTCCCTTTTGTCCCATGGTCAGTTATTTGCTTCCACGTATCACTTGTTAGGGGTCTTACCAAAGCTAACTGTGAAGTTGAGCAAAAAAATATGTTTTTGACTGTCTCTTCTAGCAGACCCCAACAGCTTTCTTCTTCATAGAAGGAGTGTTGGTTTGGTAGAGTGCATTCGACCGCACAACGCATAATGCAAGCGATATTTTCATGGTTCCTCCATAGATATCCTATCCCAGCTTGAAGGATTGCCCACTGCTGCAGGTGCGCGCCACTGCCATCTCCTTAGAAGAAGGATGTGCACCTGATCCTTGTTTACAAGAACATAGCCTGACAGGGTGCTGTCAGAACAAAAGGATTTTAAAATAATTTACAATCTTCCTGGGGTCCTGTTGAAGAGACAAAGTAGGACCAGTGAATATAAGAATTTAGGTTTCTTACTTTCAGCATATCATGCATTTCATTTATTTTATGGTTGCTGAACGAGTAATGTCTTGTCCCAGCGGAAGCCTCTAGAGATCTGGAGGATCTACCACAGATTCCATTTTTTCAAGTATCTGAAATATATCAGCTGGTATCTGTCATCTGATCTCCTGTAAAAGAGCCTTGAAAAATCACTTTTGGTAACATCTTCCTCAGTTTACCATGATATATCTTCCTTCTCCCTTTGCTATGCTTCTTAAATGATCTCCTTGGCAGGAGAAACACATTGCCTCTTGCTTTTGGGAGGCTGAAGTAATTTGTAGCTATTATTTACCCCAACATCTCTGGCTATCTAACACATCATTTAACCTTTCAATTTCATCTTTATGCCTAACGTGCCAATGTCTGCTCCATTTCAAGGTACTTGTGCTGGGATGGGTGTTTCTTTTAACATGTGAAGGAGATTTGGGGGGAACAGGGAAACTTGAGGCTCAATAAGACATTGGGTTGCTGCTTAATTATGAAAATTCTGCTTTTCTTCCCACTGTCCAGATTGCACAGAGCAGCTGTGACGACTCTGGAGTCTTCAGCAGAAGGAAGACATGGACCTGCTAGAGTGCATCCAGAGGAGAGTCACCAAAATGATCAGAGGGCTGGAACACCTCTTCTGTGAAGAAAGGCTGAGAGAGTTGAGGTTGCTCAGCCTGAAGAAGAGGAGGTTCAGGGGAGACCTTATGGTGGCCTTCCAGTTCTTAAAGAGGGATTATAAGAAAGATGGGGACAAACTTTTTAGCAGGGCCTGTTGTAGTAGGACAAGGGTTAATGGCTTTAAACTAAAGAACATAGATTCAGACTAAATGTAAGGAAGAAATTGTGTACAGTGAGGGTGATGAAACACAGGAACGGGTTGCCCAGAGAAGTGGTAGATGCCTCATCCCTGGAAACGCTCAAGGTCAGTGTTCTGAGCAACCTGATCTTGTTGAAGGTGTCTCTGCTCATTGCAGGGGAGCTGGACTAGATAACCTTTAAGGGTCCCTTCCAACCCAAACTATTATTTGAGTCTAAAAATAGAAACCCATATACACAGTAAAAGATTATGCCAGTCTTCCTCTCTGGTTTTCATGGGAAAAGTCAAGGTCCACTTTGAGGAGGGAGAGGAGAGAGGCTGAGGTCTGGAGGAAAAAGAAACATAAAACCAGGTAACTGGTGTGCCTACACACTGAAGGCTCTCATCCTCCCCATAAGATGGAAAAGTAAAGCAGAGAGGTACTTATTTTACACATTCCAAACACAGAGTGAGATGCTGCTGGAGTGCCAGCCATTGGACAGAGGGGCCAGTGTGCAGACAGAAGCATTGTATAAATTAAGGCAATTCAAAGCCCACAAATCATCAGGACAAGAAAAGGAATTAACTCTGATTATTAGTGGAGACTAGAAACCAAATGTCAAAGCCAAGGGCATACAGCCCCATTCGGGGCTGGAGATTTTCCAGCTGAGTGTACAAGCAAAGAAAATATGGTGCACTCTCAGACCTCCAGATGGAGAATGGGGTTAATCCACTAGAAAAAAAAAAGGTACATAAGTATCCAAAATCAGGAAAAGGAGAAATCAGATTTCTCCCACCCAATCAGAAGAGAGAATAAAAGACACAGAATTAAAATATGAAGCCTCAGCAGCCTATTTCTAATGTATGGTATATGGAACAATTTTGTTGCCGGCTTCCACTGACTTTAATACTCTAATCACTTAGCGAAATTAAGAGTTGTTGCAAAAGAACTGCAGCTCTCTTATCCAGTCTATTAGAGTATCCTGTTATAAGGTGACAGCTTCATCTCTGCTACTGATCCTGTCCATCAGGGCTGAGGCCATATTCTGCTGAAGATTTCTGTTTCTGGCAGCATCCTTGTGCTTCTTTCTTCTCTTCCCATGACCTCCTCACTGCACGCATGTTGTAATGCAAGGCAATTCATCAGCAGTTTAAAAAACAGGATGACGACCACAGAAAGAGACTGAAAATGGGCACAGGTTTTTTAGACCAAGAGCAGCTATTATCCTAGCTTCCACAACAGCTTGAGGGAGAAATCAAGAGTAAATTAAAGATGGCTTATTTTTCCTTAAAGTCAAAAAAAAGGCACGTGGGCCAATTCCTTAATAGCTCCTCTGTGCACACCCTCTCGTGTGTGCTCTCCCACAGACATGCACAAACAGAGTTTTATGTGTGGTGTAATGGGATGCCTCTGCCAGTAAACTGAGAGTGAAAATTAATCTGCTTTGATGGCAAGACTACAAGTATATTAGGAACAAAGCTGAACAGAGAAAAGAAATCAGGCCATTGTCATTAAATGTTGGCCTGTGCTATTGCTTGGATAGAAGATCACCAAAATAAAAGTGAGCTGTTCCACAAAACAGTTTTGGTGATTTAGTATATAGTATTCCTCCAAGTCAATACTGAAATTCTGCTCCACAGACGATTAGGAAGAGCTATGCTATTGGAAGCTCTGTAAAAGAAAGTGCTCTTTAAAAGGTCCCATGGCATCTTACGTGACAGTAGGAGATATTAATCAAAGTGTCCAGAACAAAATCCATATCTTGCCTAATGTACTCAGAAGATGCTTAGAGTTCCCTGCAGTTTTTCACCTTTATTTTTCTTCCTAAATTACTGGGTGTTGTTCCTGTGCTCTGTTCAGCACTTTATCCCAGATTTCACCTCGCAAGCAGCTATGTTCATTAATGAAAGAAAGCAGATTTAAGTCATTCCTTCCCAATACTCAGGAGTGACATGTGCAGATATTCCAAGTGTTGCTTTTATTCCCCAAAACTGTGGACACTTATCTTGACTAGAAAAGCTGCTTTTGCAAGCTTTATCAAGTTTATGCAAAATGCTATTGGAGTTCAATTTGCATTCATCTTCTTACAAAGTCTTAGCTCCTAACTCAGCAAAGCACTTCAAACAGGTTAATGATTGCACCGATTTCAATCCACAAGTAAAATTAAGGTTGTATTTCATTAATTGGCTACATCAGCACTTTATTTGTCTGAGCTCCAACTAAGCATGCTTCAGAGGAGCCACTGGAATCTTTAAATGACTCATGTCAGTCTGAATAAAGACTAAAAACTGCATTTGTACCACTTACTCATTAGAGATTTGCAAAAAATCCCAGCCTCAGCATGGTCAGTGCATGATTTGACTGTAGCAATGCCAAAATTTTGCTCCAGATTTCAAGTTCCAATGTGTCTGGATGTTCCCTCTTGATTTGTAATATTGCCCACGTAATCATTTATTTCAAGCGCAGAGGATAAAAGCTGAGCTCTCTTGGGAACCTTCATGCAGATTCCTGTTTGTTAGATGTTGTTACCCATTGAAATAGCACATTGCCTGTGAAAATACTGTTTAAACAAACCTGGTTTTTGATCTGCATCAGTATCTCAGGCTCTCTTTACCATCACTTTGAAGGGTAATAAGGAATCTTGTGATACTCTTCAAGAGTTGACACTGGCAGCAGGAAGTTTGTACCAACTATAAGTATTGAAGTAGCTGCTATTGCATCAGCCTGTGAGAGTAGTTTAGGAAGGTGCGGTGTTTTATCCTTCCTCCGAGGCTCATCACTACCTATATGTTACAGGTGCACTGACCTCTGCAGTGTCAGTGATGCTTGCCTTAATTGTCTACCTCGCAAGAGTTCGAACAGAACTTCCCATGCTCTCTTTCCTCCTGCCCTTACTCTTGGCAGGAACACCTCATAAATATACCCAAAGATCACTTATTATCCTTTCAACCTCGACTGAATTTTTCCTTTGTGGTGCTAAAAAGAAAAATGAGCTCTTCAGTTTCAGTCTGAAGCCACTGCAGCTACACAGACTGGCCGTGCTGCCTCATTATTCCCTCCAGTCCCCACCGGTGTCTCTAGTGGTATTCCTCTGTAGGTCCTTACTCTGTGTATGGTCTAACTGGGGCTTTACTTGCACTTGGATGGTGCATGGGGCCATGCAATCCTGTTCAGTACCTAGATTTGGGTGCTCACATAGCACCTGTACCTGTAATGCCCTACACTCAAGAGCAAAAGCAGAGACGATGTGTTGCCTCAGCCCACCTGCCACAAGGAGACTCAGGACGAAGGGCACACAGCTCTCCCTTCCTTATATGAAGGTTCAGCTTGCAAATTACACCAAAAATCTGTATTCCTGGTGCCATGCCACCTTGGTTTATGGACACAGCTTCACTTACACAGGGCTTCAAAAAGCCAAGCCTGGCCAGTGCTGGCCCTGGTTGCAGGAACACAAGATGCTTGGATGGTTTCCAGACATGCCCTGAAAATGCAGTGGCTGGAAGGAATATCAGGCAGCTTACATCACCGTGGAGCACCATCATGCACCAGCACTTAGTGGGCTCTCTGGAAATTCAGTCACAGCATCCCCTCACCTCCACTGCAGCTGGAGCTTGGAGAAGACATTAGAAGGGTTTCCTCCTGTGCTGGGGAAGCAGCATTGCTTCTCATCCCTGCAGTAAATGGGTGCTCTCAGGCACAGAAAGCTGCCACATCCTCAACCTCCTTCTTTTCTATTAAATATGTATCCCCAGAGCAGGAGGACATGCAGTTCATGGTCAGACCTGATCCAAAATGCAAGTATCAGCTGCCACTGGGCAATTCACAGTGGTCAGATGCTCTGTTTTGCATCCAAGGTGCAAGACAGGATGCTAGGAAGAGAGAAACAGGAAGTGAAATTTCGTTAGTTACCAAATTAATTGCAGTAATGGCAACAAAATTACCATTTATACTGCAATCATTTCATAGCCCTGAAGATGTAACCATGCTGCTGTTGTTAAGAGGAGGACATAAATAGAAGATCAATCCCAGATTTATCACAGAAAGGAATTGTGTTCCTTAGCTATAATGGCTTATGAGGTCACCATGGCTTATGCCATATTCTCCGCTTTTGTCTTTCTTGAAGAGGTGTTTTATTGTAAAAGTGGCTAATGCACAGAATTTTATGTGATTATGACTGTGCATTTTTCCTGACAGAAAAATAAAATGAATCTCTATTCCCTTTGTCCTTGCACTATAAGGTTGCTGGTACCTCCAACAGTATCATTAAAAAAAAATTACAGAAGGGGGCTTATTACAGCTCTAATCACCTCTCACTTGTGCTGGAAATAGCTCAGCAGGGACTATCCAGCCAGTATTCATTCACGATGGCTGCTTTACATCAGGCCAAGAGGAGGTCAGGCTCCTCACAAGATCAGATAAAAGCATGGTTTGCATTTCCTTGGTGCTGTTAGTTTTCTGAATATTCTGAGTTGGATTCCCCTCTCTACTGCAACTGTCACCTTTTAAAATCTGGGGAGTGCTAATGCTTTTATCTTTGAAAAGAGAGGACCGCTACAAACCTAAACTTTACCTTCACCATAGACTGACTTTTGCATCATCGTCTAAAAAAATAGTCATGATGTAACCAACAACTGAAAGCCAACTGCAACCGATGTGCCAATTAGCATGGTGATTATATATCACAACACTTCATTCTTGCTGAGTGAAGTAATTGATTACATACACAAATCAGGTGAACGGTTACGACAGAGACTTTCATCAGTAAAACAAAAGGGGGCTGCAGAGGAACAGGTGCTGTGGGGCAGGGCAGGGAGAGGCAGGGGTCTCTGGGGCTTATGCTTTTCTCCGGCTTAATCTCTGCAAGGGTGGGAAGCAGAGATGGAAAACAGACCACCTGGTAATGCCTGCTAGAGCTCATCAGGTTTGGAAACCCAATTTCCACAGGTAGCAGGAAACCTGATTTCCCTGTGTAGCTGGGCTACTCTGGCAAAAGTTTCTGCACTGCTTGAAGGAGTTTCTCTCAAAACTTAACTTACTCCGTTCCTTGTGGCATTCATACTTATTAGATGGGTACTGAGGCTAGGGGCAGAAACACTCAGATTTCTGATAACATATAGGGACCATTTTATAGACATTTTCACTGTTTTTTTTTATGCAGCTATTTATTTTAAAACTTCTGTGCCATTAAAGTAAAAATAATGGGGGCAGGATGCCTAGTGAGAAAGTCTTGTCCTGCTAATAATCTGTCAGGCAGGTGTGTTGCTTCCCTGGCTGCAAGAAGCACTGTAACAGCTGGGAATGAGCAGATCTCCACAATGTTAATGGCAGGAGCAGGGAGAAGCTGCCTTCTCAGAGGCAAGTTAGGATCAACAGTTATGTTAAACAACAACAACAAAGCAAATTTCCAAACATGAAACACATTTAATTCCCTTGGAATAATGATTTCTTGCTAAGCCATCAAGCATGCTAAATACAATCCATGTGAAAATTTACTGGGAATCTACAGAGAAGTGGGAAAGTACTGAAAAAGCTTTCTTGCTGCAGTTCTGAAGTTTTTCTTTTAGACAGAAATAAAGGAAGGTTTTCCTACAAGCAAAAAATACCATGCCCACCCCTGAGAACCAGATAAGCTCAACATCAATGCTCACATCCTGAGAGGTGGCTGGAAAGGACTGCTTTTGCTCTTCAGCTTTGGCCAGTTATCTGCTCCACTCTGACACAGGTGTCCCATTTTGTATGAAGTCAAAGCTTGTGTTGTCCCAAAACCTGAAGCTCTTCCAAGTCTTATTTACTGTCAGAGAGGTTAAACAAACAAACTAAACCCCAGGGAGAGCCTGACAATCTGTGCAGATGCAGCAGCAGTCTATCTTTCAGAATAAATCCCATGCCAGCCAGGTCAGTTCCTCCCTGGTCTTGCCACTAAAAACCATCCTACCTACCTCTCGTGTTCACATGTGATGCTTTGGCATACACCGGTTTACATCAGCTACCACACACCTCACTCTCAGCTTCTGACGTGCAAGAATTAATTGCATATGAATTTTTGTTTATGTCCATGTTTTCAAAGTGAGACACCCCATAGGAATCTTTCCCTTCCAACCCACTCCCCACCCCAAATGGTTTGTCAGTGAGATTCAAACCACAGCCCCATCAACAATCATCATGAAAAATGATTGTTGGAAGGGTGAGGCCTTTACTTTAGAAGAATTTAAAAACACTTTTATCTGAACACCTGCCCAACTCCTCTGTGTTTGTCAGTAGAACTGTTCTTCTTGTGTTTCACACCACAATTCCCTGACTGTCTTGCATGCTGGGCCACATTTCTCCCCCTTTTATAGGTGTTTATGGTAGAATATGTGCTTTTCTTAGATGTGGCATGGCATAACATCCCTCATGTGATATTGCAGCCCAAACCTCATGCAGTGAACTGGCTGTTACGTGGCCTTTAGACATAACGTCACAAATCCAAGTGCTCCTCCTGCATCAGTGGAAAAAAAAGCCAACCCATGAAACAACAAATCAGTTATGAAGTGGTACAGTGCTACAAATGCTAGAGACTCCAGAGCCCAACCATCTTTGCAATAAAAGAGGAATATGTCTATAAAATCAGGTTGAAACATATTTAATCATGCTGTCTTGTTCAAGAGTTAAGAAAATACTCATGTGGTTTTTTCTAAGGAAAGACAGTCCCATGAGGCCTGAACACTTCAAAGGGTTTCCACCAGGAAGCACAGCTCCCTGGAAATGTAATTTGAGTGATCAGCTCTGTGTGGGCCACATTGTGGAATGCAGGATCTAATCTATGTCCATGTTTGTACATGCCTCTACGGCAACCATAAATCACATCTTCACCTCCAAGATACCAAGTACAAGTTCAGAGCCTCGGTGCACTCACAGTGCCATGTCAACAAAAGCACCCATCCTTAAACTAAAAAAAAGAGAATGCTGGAACAAAAAGATGTTCTTCTCATGCTCATACCTCACACAGTCTTTCCATCCAGAGATCTTTCATCAGAGAGTATTATCATCTCTCCTAAAAAAGATGCAGTAGAATCCAAATCCATCCAAACTTTGCTAAACCCCAGGATTAGGAGTGTGATTTGTGTGGAAGTGACAAATCTCAGAAGCATGCCAGGATCTAATAGGAACAACTAGAATCAGTCAGCTAAACACGTTCTGCTGGGCCCTTGGCAAACGGCTCTCCGCCCTAATGCATGGAGAGAAGTAGATTAGAGAATCAAATGGGGTGTATTACAGTCTCAGAAGCTGGAGCTGGTTATAAGTCTATTAGCATAACAAAAAAAGGAATGTACCAGGGTGGGAGAGCTGCCAAGGGGAGCGCTGGTAATTGCAGTCGCAGGAAGAACAAACAGAGCTCCTGCAGGGGCTGGCGACGAGCGAGCACAGTGAAAGCCAGCAAGGGCTTCCAAGGGCTTTGGGGGAAATGGAAAACTCTTATCCTTTCTGGTTTGATCCTGTGCAGTTGTGCAGAAGGACAAAAGAGCTCGCTCAGCATTGACCAGAGGAAAGAGTCGTACGTTTCCAAAGGACCAGCTCTTCGGGCAGCGGATAAGGGGTAAAGCAGGTGTCTGAATCTGTATCTAGGAGCTGCCAGTGGAGCAGCACATCAATAGACCCATCAAAGAGCAGTTTCCTATCTCAGTTGTCACACAATAAAGAAGTAAGGATCAGTGTACTCCTCCTAGCCAGCAGCTATGTGCCCCCACTCATCCACATGTCCACTAGGGAGACCCTCTGTGCCCTGACCCGAGCCAGACATCTGCAAGATGATGAGGGAGAGAGCACCTGCCCATTTGGAAGACCATCAGATTTGTTCAATTAATTAATTTAATAGGGAGGAAGAGCAAATACAGTGAAAAATAGTTTGATTGAGAAGGAGGGACACACTGCACAAGCAGAATCAGAAAGGAAGCTGAAAAGCAGGAAAGTAGGGGGAAAAGGCATTGGTTACAGGCCCACCCTTCTGAGGTAATCATTTGAGGCTGACCAGTGGCTATTTGTGCTCTACCTTCAATGAACTGCTTCGTTTATTTCAGGACAAAGAAAATGGTTTGTTCAACCAAACACGGGTTTTGTTCAAAATAGGAAAAGCTACTCCCGAAGGCCTGTTTTCCTGTAAAGAAAAGGCCTGTTTTCCTGTCTTCCAAAACAGTGTAAGTCCAGGGTCCTGTCCCCCTTGCTGGACCAGGCAGTCGTTGTAAGCTCTCAGTGGCTAAGGAAGCCAGAAGTGCTCTGCAGCACCTCTGTGCAGATTTGCACCCTGTCCATGTCCCTCACTCCCCACAAGCACCTGCTGGAGGCACAGCACCCAGGGAGGGCATGCAGGAAGTAATGTCTGAGCAGAAGCCAGACTACATGGCCTCAGGGTACACAATATGCTTGTAAATAGTCACATTGGTCTGTGTGTCTGTAGCAGGAATAGCAGAAAAAAAAGGAAGAGAGAAGGCAGCAAGCAAGCACTTGACCTGACTGGATGATGAGGGAGAAATTTAGAGGTCAAGATTGCTTGAAAAGTTGTGATCAAAAAGGATGTTTCCTACTCTTTGATTCCACCTAAGCTAAGAGAGTCAGGATTGTGGTAAACAGCAAGTGTTCAATGACACCTGACTCCATTGCCTGTTTTCTCCAAGAGCAAACCCACACATGTGGAGAGCCTGGGTCACGCTGGAATAACAATGTGATGGGAATGGATGTCTCGTGGTGTTATTTATTGGACTAAACATGCCAGGTAGTGCAAAGAGGCTTGCACACTCAGGTCAGTTGTGTTGTAATTGCAGACTTTACTGCTCAAACAACTCTCTATGTAGCACTTCAAAAGTTACCTAGCCCTGCCACATGACCTTGGAGCAAGCAAGCCAAGGTTTTTAACAATATCTGTTTTCCTCTGCTTCACAGGTCAGTGCTCATTATAAACTGCCAGTGTTCTCCCAAAAGATTTATTGCGAAAGGCAGCAAAGAAAAGATTTGTGCAAAACTAACAACAAGCACATTGCTTCTCTTTAGGAGAGACCCTCCACGTGATGTAAGCGCAAAAAATATTTCCCTGCTTCAAAACACACATTTTTTCTATGCAGGATTATGGTCCCATAATTCCTTGCAGCATTTCAATGGCACTTGCATATGGTTTGTTCACTCACAGAACAAGCAAGACCATGAGACTAGCTGCACTGGTTCCAAGCTGTATTTTGCCAGTGCAAACTTGTGAACTGTTAGCAGCCAAATATTCTGAAGATTTATTCAAGCCAGAGAACTACTACCTAGCAGTTCAGGTCATATTTCTTCTCCTGTTCCTCTTTAAATTATGAGCTTCCATAGGGCCAAGTTGCTTGCGTGTTTATTTTGTTTAACACAGCAAACCTGCAGCTGGCAATAACTTTTTTTGGCTGTCTGGCTGTGAACTTCACATTTCAGCTCATTCTGCATTGCCCACTGCTGTTACTAGTCAATGTCAGTCAAAGACCCAAACTGTGTTTCTTCTATCTCTTAGAGCAGAAATATTCTCACACAGACCTCTACCAGGACAAACAATGCAGCAATAATAGTGAAAAAAAAAAAAAAGAAAGCAGTACTGCTATAAATACTTTTATTGCTGGCATAGATGATTTACTGCTCACTTAGTTAATCCCTATAAAATCGCACAGTTGAACGCCTTTAAGTTGCACGCATACAGATGACTAATTAAATACACAATTAAATGGCTTGACCTGGCACAATTCTGACCATTAAAATCATTAAAGAGACAGAGCTGGCAGTTCCCTCGAGGCAAAGACTTCCAGTGAATAATTTTGGTATCATAGCGGATTGGGGCAGTTTAGGATGAACAGAGTACTCACAAGCTGGAGGGACAGTCAGCACCTTTGGAACCGACTACCTGACCCCATCTCTCAGCCCAGACCCAATCTCCTTGCTCTGTGCCATGGAGACCAGAGTAGCAGGACATAAGGAACACTAGGACTGGCGCAAAAATTAAGTACTAAAAGTTAAGACAGAAGAACTAATCCATATTGTCACAAAGCTTCAGATGAAATCAAGCAAGCCTTTTGGTATAATAACCAGGTACAATCATGGCAGGGGATGAACCACACCACAAATCCACATCCCTCTGTTTCTGTCCCCTGGCTTTTGGTGGACCTATCAGAAATTCAAAGCCAGGGCAAAGACATGACGTGACAGAGGCTGGGGCGTCAGAGCTGGCCATGCAGGACCCACTGCCATCACCTTTGCAGGCTAAGCCATGAGCCTTCCTGGGCTGAAACTTTGGTCTCTCTTGGACTATTTGAATAACTACACTCTGTGACAAAGGTAAGAGTTTCATCAAAATGGAGCATCTTTGAAAAGATGCCAGCCTGTTCTTTCATCAGAAAGTTTCCTCTGTAGTTTACATCCTGAAGGGTCTGTCACTCACCCTTATGTTCACTACTACTGTGTTCATGTGCACAAAGCTGGAGTAGACACCTTGTTGTTAAGTGCAGTTTAGCCTCAGAAATTACTATACTTCTACTTACTTAGACCTAATTCTTCAAGAAGTACTATTTCAACAGAAACATTTAAAAAGCTTTACCATTGTGGCAAGGCATCTGTTTCTATCAGAACTTCATTTAGCTTATCGTTCTACTTGACTTTCTGGAGTAACTTTTAAACAGGCTGAGTTTTTTGTTCTACTAAGAACATTTTTTAATGAGAAATAACAGTATTAAGTAGAAATGTTCTTATGTCATACAGCTTGTAAAACTGAGCTGCCATAAAATTTGTGGCTTTTTTTCAGAGGATAGCAAGGTGAAGCTTTTTCACTTTTACCCACTAATTGCCAGGGGAAAACGAGTATGACAGACATAACAAAGTTACAGAACTTGTAAAAGAGATAGTGAGCTATGCCAAGTCTGCAAGGGTGATAATGGCATTAATAAAGCCTAAGCCAAATATCTTAACAAAGGTATTGTAGATGTAGCCTGTATAAAATATGGGCACCCAGGGGGAAACAAAGGCAAATGGAAGTCTAATTTATGTTTACTGAACTCAGCACAAAGTAGTGTTTTGATTTCATGGAATTGTACTCTGCGCAAACAATCGCACCAATAAATGAGGCATTGGATGGAGGTTTGACTGACAGCAGCTTGCTGAGTTTCTTTGTAAGCAGAAGATGTAGGGAAATATAAATATACATTTAGTTGCACATATTCATACTTACTCATGCACCTGCAAGGCTCTGGTGGTGAAGTTGTGGGTGGATACATCAGCCACCACGACCCACTCCGTGTCTCAGCTGCTGACGAGAACACACAGTATGGACACAGAATGGGACAATTCTCCACAGCCAACTCTCCACAACCATTTTGTCTCAGAGAGTGGCATTTCTTCCTACCACCCACCAAGCCCCTGCAGCCACTGTAATGCTGGTGCTGCCATGCATGTTGCACAGATGAGGAAGAAGCACCGCAGCAGTGGGGACTACTGGCTCCCTGTGTTCCTAGTTGTTGGTGCTAAGGAGGATGCTGGGACGGTGGGACACCATGCCCATAAGTCTCTCAATTTAAAATACAACACTCTCAAAAATAAAAAAAAAAAATAAATAAAAAAAGACAAAAATACCCAAGTGGAGCAGACAAAAGCCAGGTTGTTCTACCAGGCCACTGGCTTCCAGGCCCTGTGTCCAGAACAGCTCCCCCGACTGCTTCCCCCCTGCCTCCTCCACCACCCTCCTCCTGACTGTGCACCTCCTCCTCACCTCCCTAATGTAATGTATACTGCAGGCACAGCAGGAACAAGCTCACAAGTGGTCCCCATTCCACCTCCTGTGTGTGACTGCTCACTGCCATGCACTCAGGGCCCCTTGTGGTGCCAGAAATATACTCCACCAATGTTCAAGGGCTTTGCGGAGCTTGCCGTGCAGTGGGGAGGACCAGTGCTGCTGAGGAGGACCAATGGAATCTGCCAACCTTCACAGAGTTGTCCCTATGTAAAGCTGGTCATGCAGAGTTGTCTCACAGAGACGCAGCCATGGAGAGTTGACCTAGACCCTCCCAATGGCTGGGCCAAGCTTGTCTATATGGACAAGGTGCACAAGAAACCTCACTGAGATGTTTAGCAGTGGCATGTCAGGTGAGGACAACCCAGAGCAAAGGTTTCTCTGTGCATGGGCAGAATAATAGCAGCTGCAGCTTCAAGTTACCCAAGGCTGAAAGCACTGGGTCTATTACAGAACATGTGTAGCATTTTGAGTTACATCCTGAAGTGAGCTGACATCCAGTGTAAAGTATGTGAACCCTTTATACTTTTACGGGTCTGCTTTATTTACAAGCATCCACTTACTCTTTTCAATAGAAAACTCTGTCCTTGATGTTCTGGGCACCGCACAGCTGAAACATTTATTCCTGCCAGCTTTACCAGTGCTCTGATAGCTCCAGAGACTTTTTTCCAAATGTGCTTAGTCTTTTCTCAGAAACCTAATAAAAGCCATTTCAGAGAAAATATTTACCTCTTGAACATCCTGGGCTAATGTAACAGAAAAGTTGAGAATGAGGAGGGAAAAAGTGGTTTCACCAACCTCACGAGTCCGTGGGCTAACCAGAAGGCAATGGGCTGGAGCTGACATTGACTTATTTTCAACTCAATGTTCAATCCTCAATTTATGATCAGCACCTCGTAAGAGGGTTTCCCTGGGCATAGGAAGGCCCTGGAGCAGAGCTGGGGGAGACCACAGCGTCTGCAGGTAAAAACCATTCTCTACAGGTTTCCAAATAAGATAATAGTACTACTGACTAGCCAGGGAAAAGAAGCGACATTCATTAGCTATATGGTCTACCATAGCTATACATTGTATCACAATAACATGCCCAAAGGCCAGAGTCATTTGTGCACAAAACCTTGTTTGGTATCCATCCTTCCTTTAATGAGAATGGTTGAAAATAAGTATGTAAATGAATCATATTCATGGGAATGTTCACAAGACGTTGGTGAAGAGCAGTCAGTAAACATTTGCAGGAGCATTTACACCAAAAATGGCCTTCCATTTCTTGTCTGAATTGTAAATTAATTGAAAGTTTATTAATGCTAACTGATAATTCATTAATGTAAACAGACTATATGTGATGCTCATCATTTTATCAGGAAGCTGACACAGTGCTGCACTGCTGAAATGAGAAGAAACAAATACCAGAGTCCTACTTATTTTCTTTGGAGGCCCTTTCTTGTTTCTGTCTGATGGCGTGTACGGCATACAGAAGGTGAAACATAAACAACCCCATAAAAACCTGACTTCACTGGGGATAATTTGCAAACAGAAATTAGACTGCATTTTTTAAATAAGTTGTGTCTAGTTCAACTGTGAATAGTTGCCTGACTCTAATAATAACTGGCCAACAGAGATCATATAGCAAGTATCATATTCAGTCATGAATCCAGCCTGAAAATAATACCTTCAAAACCTTTTGGGAGCAAACTCCAATATATTAAAAGGAATCACAATTGCCTCCTGGACAATCTGGGAACAGAAAATGAGACAAAAATGTACTAAATAAATTATTCACTGTGAATTGTGCCCTTTACTCAAACTTTGAGAAGATGCTTCTTGAGGTAGTCCCTTTTAAAACATATAATGCAGAGCTACATATCAGAAGAAAAAGGAGGTCTGTTGAAAGTCTTAACAATGAGTATCCCTGAATGTCAAGGAACGAGGGGGAGAAAGTTGTACTGAAAAAGCCCCACAGTGTTTTCTTTTGTTGCATCTTCTCTTCACCTTTTAACTTCTCCCTTTTTCCCTCTCACTCACTCACAGCGAGACCTCCACGTTATTAGTTCCGGATTTGGGATAGTTCCAAGTCACAATTTTTTTATTTTTTTTTTCCCTCTCTTTGCATAATTTTGCTGATTGCCCTTTCTGGCAATTGTTTTGGGCTTTGGTCCAGAGTATTTATATCCCCCAACTTTTTTCATACCAGTTAAATTTTAGTTTGGTCTCACAAGCAGAATCATGAAGAACAAGAAATGCCACATTTTATTGCAGTACATTTTAAAATTAGCACTATAAAGTTTTAATTCCATTTCAAAATTCAGAATTCAAGCGTACATCAGGTTGAGTACGAATCGGAAAATGAAACACAGAAAAGACCTAACATGAAGTTTTGTCTCATCAACAGATATTCCTGTAGCTACTTATGCTTTCGTGCCGCTCACAAGGCTCTGGGGGTCCATGGGAGAGAGGCTGCAGAAGAGGGGGAACCACTAATGCAAGCGGGGAGTGAGGAGTATGGCATGTGACGGGCTCGTTGCTAGGGTGAAAGGCATCTCACGCACCTGCTTTAAGGCTGCGGCATGCCGCAAGCTAGCATTGACATGGTCCAGCTTGCGGCATACCGCAGGGTGAGGGAAGGCATGCGAGACACCGCGTCCCCAGCCATGTGCATGCCACCGGCTGGGGCCCCAGGCCTCCTCACTTTCCCAACCCTGCCAGCTGCTGACAAGCAACAAGGTCAGGTGGAAAGTTCAAGGGAGACATTTTGTGATCTTTCACCTACTTGTCAGTTGTAACTTTAGAAAAAGGAAGGTGGAAGACTGTTAATCTAGACCATAAAGTAATATTCCACATTATTAACAGGAGATGTTCTACTGGGGATGCTATTTCAGCTTAGTGGGTGCAGATACTTCAGCTTTCATTGGGTGAACAATATGGTTGGTGAACAACCCTACAAAAGTCATGTTAACTATATAGGAATTGCTGCAGATGCTCATGAGGTGAAGCAGCCCAGTGTACTCAGACGCCAGGCCCACGTATGTTCAGAGATTTGAAAAAGTCTGCAGAAGGAGAAAATCATGTGAAAAGACTGCTTGTTCATAAAGATATGGGTAACTGTGAGAGGAATGGAATAGGAGAAACACTCTTCAAATTGAACTTCTGGTGCCACTCCCACAGGAGCACCAGCTCACCTGCCTGTGTCTCCATAAAGCACAGGAAGCAGCTCATTTTCTGCAATTATTTGTAGGGCAAAAGGGTTATAGGAATTTCCTACATTGACAGAGACCCTTATAATGTCAGGCATTGCCTGATCTCACTCCTGAGCAAGAAGAAGGCTAGTCTAGCCTGATGCGTGGCAGCCAGGAGCTTCATCCTTTACCGGAGATGCACCAAACCAGGTATCAGAAGTGTCTTGACACTCATTCTGACTTTACCTCAGCTTTTGCCTGTCTAGCTTTATTTTCTTGGAATGTGTCAGAGCTCAGAAGTCTAGAACTGGAGGAATAAAAAGACAAGTGGGTTTTTTGCCTAGAAAAGCCACTCTGCATGAAGAATGAGTTGTGTGAGTGTTGGGGAGGTAGATTCTATGGGGTTCCACACACCTCACCTGAGGGAAGGAAAGGCTCGTTTCTATACATTAGTGACTCAGAGAATGGGAGTCTTCCACTTCTGAACTGGAGACCTCAGTACATAGCAGGTCTTTAATAACTCTGTTTTCTTTTTTACTGCAGTACTGAGCTCACTGGAGCAACCGCTAGTGAACAGAGCCAGCCCAGCCTTCACTTCACTGAATGCCCAACTGTTTTTTCAGTTAATTCTTGTATTCAGTACCTTCTTGTTTCGACCTCTGCTGTACTGGGACTCCTCTTGCACCTAGCAGGATACATTACCTAGTTACCCAGGGAAGAGCAAGCTGGGTTTGGTCCCCTGCTTGTGACTGTGCCATGATAAGCTGAGGACGAACTCTTACAACTTTTACAACTTTCATCCCCTATTCCAGAGCCACAGTTTTTCCCTTACGCTGGCAAAAGTAGAGTTTTAAAGTGGGTTTTTAATGCAGTTTGGTTGCTAGAGCTTGCTATTCTGGTGTCTCAGCTAAATCCTCACCCAAGACAAGTCTTCACATCTTTCCTCTGAATAACACAGCTAAATGCAGAGCCATTTTCAATACAGCAAGAGCGATGACGGCTGTGATGTGGGAGGAAGCATTTATATATGCTGATTCTCCTAAAACAGACCAAAAGGACAAACTGTTCAAGCCACTGCTGCTCTGATCTATAAAGAGAGCAATTACACCTCAAGCTCCTTTGGCACTGGCAGAACAGGAGCATTTATTTACAGCCCTGCATCTTCTCACTTCGAATTACCTGAGGAGGTGCTAGATAAATGCCCACAGCCACTGCTCTGCTTCACCCCTGGCAGCACTGCTGGGTGCCTCCAGCTCACAATTTGTCTGCCACTGTGAACATATTGGTATATACTGGAAATCCAAGTCCTGACTCCTGTTGCATGCAACCTGTCCCCAAACAAAATTTGAAGGACCCCAGAGGGCAAGAAGCAGAGTCAGCAGAATGCTACCCAGTGGAATCTACTGCTTCTTGACAAATGAGAAGCTGGCTGCATGGCACCACTCCAGCTTAATTTGGTGCCTCTGTTGTCTTTTCCACCTCACTCTGGCTGGCACAGGCAGGGTCTAGTCCTGGCTACCTACATTGACATATCCCTGCAATCGCTATGGCTCCTCCCAAGCCCAGCCATGCCAGCAACAGGACCAGCCGCAGTTTGGCGGATGACACCTTTAAGCAAGGACAAGACTCATATATTTCTCTCCCTTCCCTTTCACAGTAACATAGATTTTTCATGAAATCTAATTATTATTATTTTTGCATGACTGCTGACTCACCTGTGAGCTTATTGCTACTCAACAGACATTGTCTTTCTTCATTGTGTTTCATAGTCATATTTTTCTGGATCACAGAAAAGATCATCTAGATCATCGCAGATCATCTAATTCCACCCCTCTTTGCCATGAGCAGGAGCATCTTACACTAGACCAGGTTGCTGAAAGTCCCCTCCAACCTGGCCTTAAACACTCCCAGAGAGGGCACATCCACAGCTTCTCTGGGCAAAATTTCTTAACTCAAAAGCAATATTCCAATGTTTTCTCTTGAAATACAGAAAAACATGGTACCTCAGCTGTTCACAGCATATGAAAAGCAAGACAAAAAGAGGAAAGAAGGCAGAGAGAATACACTTGGAAAGCTAAGGAAATACTTCTAAAATGTTAGTCATTTAGATCCACCGCATCTCCCTGGAGCAGCCGGTATCATTTGTCACGCTGTCACTAACAGTCCCAATAGCCTGTATCTGAAAGCCATAGTGGATTCCTACAGAAGGAACCCCTGGGCATCCCACATCCACCTTGTGGGACCATCTCCATCTTCTGCCTAGAAACAAAGGTCTTGACAATAAAGTAGCCCCAAGATCAGGGTTGTGACTGCTGGGTGGCTTCCTGGAGTCCCAGGTAGAGCATTTGCACTCCTGGGATCAATTGGAAAGAAAAACAGATGGAGTGTCTTTTTTTTCCCCATTGATGTAAAATCTCCAGATTGAGAAAGCAACATTACATATGGAAACTGATGTCCTCTCACTCTTCACAGCCTTCCACAGGTCAAATGGCCAGGGAGGCTATGTTCTGTCCCAGGAAAAGGCTGAGACAAGGAATCTTGTCAGGTTAAGACTTGAGAAGTCTACTTCTCTGGAGACTTTCAAAAGTCTTCTGGACACATTCCTGTGCAACCTGTTCTAGGTGAGCCTGCTTTGGCAGGGGGTTGGAGTATATGATCTCCAGAGGTCCTTTCTAACTCCTACCATTTTGTGAATTTATGCTTCTCTTATGCTGTAATCTCATTGGTCTTAAAAAATAGATAAAATGGAGCTGAGATTGAAATGACAAAATAACATCCTTAGACTCTTCATCTCTTTCCTCTCTTCCCCTCCCACATATGACTTTTCTATTAGGTATACCAATAAAATCAGATATATTCTGTCCTCTGCAGCCCAGATCTCCAGACACAACACTCAGTGTTTCTGATGATCTCATAGCAGTCTCCAGAGCAAATGATAATTGCCACAGAATTCACCATTTTTTTGCTAGAATCATTCCCTTGTCATTCAGAATCTGGAGAATCAAATCATGCCTCTGAAGCAGCACAAGGACCTCAGAGATGCCCCTTCTGCCACTTTGTCTTCCAGGGATGTAGCTTCATCACTGAAAGCGCAGGACCCTCTTTGTCTCTTCATCTGCGTTCATAGCATCCCATCCCTCTCAGTCCTGCCTAGCCACAAACAGGGACTGCAAAGCTCTTTTTAATATTTTGATGACACAGAACCAAGTCAGGGGCCTGTTACCTTTGAACTTTGTGGGAATGCTGATATGAATCCAGGAGGTATGAATCCAGGCTAAACATGCCTGTCTCTCCTGTCTGTCTGTCAGTCCATGAGAAAATCAGATCTTCAGAAAAAGTAAACAACTGACAATAAAGCCCTGCTTGACATATCCCAGCTTCCAAAGAGTTTATTTTCTGAGACAAGAGAGCGATATGTTGATATGCTTTAAACTACATCAATTTAGTTACCATTTTCACTAATTAATAAAAAAATTTTATGAACCTCAGAATGTGCATTATTCAATGTCAGATATGTCTGTCAGTGAAATTCTTCCAGCTCAGTGACATATTAATTATACCTTTTGAGACTGCAACAGTCTGAATTGCAACTTTTTTCAAAATGGAAAGTTTCTTCACACTTGAAATTTCTCAGACCCTTGGTTGTCTGATATTCACTAGCTAGTAGAAATCTTGGGTCAGATCCATTGTGTTTCTATCTCATATCTCTGCAGCCACAGGCAATAAAGAACTGGAAAAAAAGGAAGAAATACTGATCACAGGGAAATGATTAGGAAGCTACACTGGGAAATAAGCCAACTCTCTAAGTATATTACAGTTTAAATAGGGGTACTGGATGAACCATTTCTTTGGTTCATTGATCAAGACAAGAAATTACATCTGGCTTGTCCCAAAGTAAATTTGTATTTTTTTCCACTTAAATTAACAGTCGAAAGAATTCTTTCTCCTGTACAAAGTCATGACTCTGATATTGAGCATGTTGATATTTTTCCTGTTTACTTGGAGTTTTACAAGTCAATAGAAAGTGGAGATCAGTGCTTCTGCCCCACAGGGTGAGGTTGGTGATCCTCCAGCCTCAGCTCCAGCTGGGTTTTCCTTGCAGCAGCACACGTACCCTGCCATGCTTCCCCACATGCACACCTCTTCTCATGCCTCCACTCAATAGATAGTTTTCTTTTGATTTTCCTAGTAAGCTTGGTGTTTTCATCAGCTCATGCATACTGCTTTTTAAAGGTGGGAAAGGGTTTTACACTGTGTGATAATGATACAAGATGGAGTGAGATGGGCAAGGGACTTCAGCCAGGAGGGACAACTTTATATTGAAGATCACAGAGCAGAAGAAAATGAAACTGAACACTGGAAAAAAAATATTCGGTCAATACTAAGGCAAGCCTGGTCCCTCAAGTCAAATAGGCACAGGTTACAACACACTCTACATGGCACAGAGAATAGTTAGGCATTAGCAGAAGGACAGGATACAGTATGTAGATGTTTGACCTTTCACATCTATGTGATGCTAGGAAATCCTCCTCTGGAAGAGTTTAACAAGCCAGCATTAATATTGCACTTTTCCATGAAAATGCAAGAGCGTTTTTCTTGCTAAAGTTGTCAGAAAGAGAAATGTTCCCTCTGAACAAATCATGAGAGACAGCAAAAGCAGAAACTTTAGCACAACATTGTCAAAGTATAAAAGTTGAATAACTTTTTTAGGTTTTTTGCCATGTGTCAAAGATGTATGAGGCTGTTCCTCAAAATAGCTTGCCTGTACGCTCTGTAACACATGTTGGAATTTCCCTTCTCCTCCTCCACACTCATTTCACCTCTAAATTCAAACACGGATGAGCACAATCTGTACAAGACTGTGATGTTATAGTAATACTTTGGATAATTCTATTGTGTAGTCAAAAATACAGAAGTTGAAAAAGTTACTTAATGTGGTAAATTTGCAAAACACTTTGTGATATATGTTGTACTCTTCATGTTAGAGCATTTATAGGCTTTTTTAGAGGAATATTTTTCCCAATGGGTGCAATGAGATAAAGTAATGCCACTGACAACATTACTCATTTGTTTAAGTATTTCGAGGAACCTTTTAAAAATCCTACATTCCACTACTCAGACATCAGTTTCTTCAGTCCCCTTGGGAACTGGAGCTGCAAACAACATGCATGCCAGAAAACAAGAACATCTCTTTGACTATATGCACTTAGGACACTCTCTGACTTACAGCCTTTCACTTCACATTATTGGTCTTTATAACGATTTGTATTTTATTAGGTAATTCTAAATTCTCAGAAATGAGAACAAGTAATACAGTGGTAGGCTGGATGTATTGTACAGTTGAAAGCACTTTCTGTTAACTCTGAAGCGTTTGTCCACCACTGTCTTTGCCTGAGGTCTTACCCTATTCATTCTTATAGTCACGAGCCTTTGGACTTTCCTTTGTCCAGACACTTTTATGTAATAGTTACTTAATAAATTCTTCCAGGGTCATCTGCCGTTAACAGTCCCTGTCTCAGAAATATGACTCTTTCCCCTAGCTGATGTCTTATATAGCTGCTGCTTTAGCTTTAATCACGTGAGTATTATAGAAGTAGTCTCAAGGTTTAATTGCTTTGACAGGCCTGTCTGTATCTATATATGACTATCAGGTTTTGAAAGACATAATTCATACATATGCATAAATGTCACTGCCATTTGCACTTTAGCTAGCCAGGTACATGGAAATGTTTTTTGTTTTTTCTTTTCTTCCTTATAAATGTCACTGTCTTTTTCGATGAAGTCATTCTTGCTTCCCTTTGGTGTGGCAGCAGACCCAGACACACTGCTCTGTTCCCAGCTTCAGTCCTACCCTGCCACAGGGAAAGCCACCAAGCCCCAAGAAGCACTGTTAACCCAGCCAGAAGGGGCAAGCTTCTGTCAGGCAGCTATTGATACCAACTACTATACTCAGGTTGCCATCTCAAACCATCCTTCAAGCTGTTTTTTGTGTATAAGAGATAAGGGCTAAGTAGTCAATGTATTCCCCGAGTCTTAGTCGCTATGGAGGATTTGCAGTAAAGCTACCATCTATTGCTGATATTACTTGTCTGTTTT
Source organism: Baryphthengus martii (assembly GCA_013396935.1). Classification (NCBI taxonomy): domain Eukaryota; kingdom Metazoa; phylum Chordata; class Aves; order Coraciiformes; family Momotidae; genus Baryphthengus; species Baryphthengus martii. The sequence continues at coordinate 34,782 of VWZK01005027.1, read as the reverse complement.
GATACTGATAGCCATATAAGACCAGTTGGTTCGTTCACATAAGCTGCCAGAAGGCAGCAGGAAGACATTTCGGTCTCCATCAACCTGGACTGGGTGGTAGCCAGTAAACTAAATGTAGAAATTGCATGTCCTGACTACTCAGCCCTTGTGCTGTCCAGGTCCTCAAAATATCGTAGAAATGTACTGGATTTTTAAGAATACAGTTTCACTTTGGTGTTTGACTGGGCAGGGGAACTAGTACCAACTAACTTAGGCATTTCTTTAAAAAATTCCATGCAACTTTAAAATAGAAATTGAGAAGGAGAAAAGAGGGAAAGCTATTCAGAGTGAGAACCCCGGGGCTTGCGGCCCTGCCATGTGCTTTGCTGCTCTGAGGCCAGCAGTCACGTCTGAAGTCTTTTCCACATTTTGCATTGAAATAAACACCAGAGCTATGATTTGCTGTGCCATTTCTCCAGACTCTTTAATTCTTGAAAGTAGCTGCTAAAATACAAAGTATTACCTGAATGTTATGCTCATCATTCCTTTGCATGAACCAAAAGTAAAGGAAATTCTTCTGTTTCGCTAGATGTTTGGTCCACTCTGGTCAATTGCTGGCTATCAGAAAATGGTGCCTGGGTCTACACGTCTGTTACAAGGTGAGAATTTCAATTTCTATTCAGTGCTAGTGGGGATGTTCAGGAGAGTGTTAGGTAACTGAGCAACACCAGATGACAGGACAAATGTCCTGAAGAGGCAAATGAAAGAAGTCAAGCATCAGCCTTAACTTTCTTGATTAAATAGAAGGTAAATTCAGATCAGAGTTGAATTTGTAGTGTCTTTGCAGGCTAACTGCCTGACTTAGATGGTTTCATGGATTCACTCCTATCACTGTTCAACTTTTGAAAGAAAAAAATATTTTTAGCTATATTGTTGGAGTGAAGTTTCCAAAAGTATCCGGGCATTGACTCAACATCCCATTGGCTTTGAATTCATTGCAGTGAGGCAAAGGCAGCCAAGATATTGTGGTTTGTTTTTTTAAATCCGCAAACCCAACGAACCCAATTGACCATCAACAGATACTGACCAATAGGTAATACTTTATTGCTAAAAAGGCAGTACTGGTAAACTTCTCACAACTACTAATGAAAACTCTTCCATCTCCTTGCAGAATTTGAAGGGAGAGTGGTTTTAAGCTACCTTTAGTGAGGTTCAATTTTTAACAGAGTATGTTCTTTAGTATAAATAGTCATGTTCACAATGACAGACTGTTTTCATTATGCCTACCGGACTTCCAGATGTTTCTGCTTAGTCAAAATAAGGGCCAGTGAGGAGATGATGTAGATTAAGCACTCCAGCTGAAGATATTTTAAGACACTTTGCAATTTATCTGGATCACACTATTTCATACACTAATAATACTTCCCTCCACTCCAAATAAGTACAATCTTAGTAGGAAAATAAACAGTAATGTTCCCACCTAGGTCTGTTGCTCTGTGCAAGTGAAAATGGAATGTGCGCCAGATTAAGTTATGTGAGTTTGGAAACTACCACTCAGTCAGATACTTTGCTGTGCATGTGTCTTATTTTTTTCACCAGTTCATTCCCTTACAGTTCTTGTACATTTAAACTATCGTTTTTGGAGAGCTTTGGAAGCCATCTGTAATAACGTATCACATATTCCTGAAGATACTTTATCCTGGTACCTTCAGTGCTAACAGCCACCTGGACATCAAAGTTTTGCATTTGGCACAAGCAACTGAGCAGCCACATGAATTGTTTCGAAATCCACCATAATACCAGGCAACAGTATAAAAACTACTGTTGGATACAAAGTTTGTGAAAAGTTTAGAAGTGAATATTGCTACACAGAAGAGCATTGTCATAACATTTAACTGGAAATGCCAACACAGCTCACATGAAAGCTTTGAAAGCAGCTGATGTGGTCCCACATTTACAAACCTGTGGTCTATTAAAAACTTCTCCCAGTAAAAAATAAAATAAAATTGCTAGCACCATTGTCTTAAAAGAATATTTTGTACTATTATTATTATTGTTATTATTGTTATCATTCTTATCGTACTTCAGAATGAGCGTAAGTCTTAAATACCCTGGTAATACACAGAGTGACCACATTTTCACGATCTTCGCTGGAAATGCCAATTATTATTTGAGCTCTCAAATTTTACAGCGTGCCCATAGGAAGACCATAAATTCAGACCTCTGCTGCCTTAGTAAGAATGAATCTTTCCTAGCTTGGAGACATTATTACATGCTTCACAGGAAAAAAAAAAAATTAAAAAAAATTGCTCATTTCATACTAGTATCAACAGAAAGTCTGTGCATCCTGCTGTACATAGAGACCCTCAGGAATGTATAATTCAGCCTGCTGTTCTCTTTAAGCTGCATTAAATTCAGACTCCTTTGAGGCACTTTACATCTCTCTTACTCCTCCCTTCTCTGCTACACAATTTCTTTCTGATTTTCCTATTGCACGTTTTAACCCATGTGTCCTTTGGTTGTGCGATTGGAGAACTTTTCTGGCTACCCTAGAATTTTATCTCACTAAGATCTTCCTGAACCAAAAGGAACATGAAGCACTAAGGATGCTCCTTCTTTCTCTCAAGTCTGTTTAGACCGAATGGACACATGTGTTTGCTTCCATTTGCCAGTCAAAGTTCTCTGCTTCTATTATTGCTGACTGCATTAAAAAATGTCAGGCAGGAGGCTCTGTCTAGTTTCAAGAAAAATCCAGCTGAGCATCTTTTCTATCTTCTCCTAACCCTGTTCTACAGCATTAAACAAAGTTCTGCAAAAGGAGAAATAACTGCTTTTAATGACACAAAAAGAATGCTGCTCCTCACTGGTGCATTTTTTTGAGAACTACCCAAATTCTCTAGCTGTATTTCTAATGACACATGCAGCTGAAAGGAAAAACTCCTGGAACTGTGATATTAGATACTCTGAACATGCCTATAACAAACCAGCATCTCCATAAAATGCTACAGAAAAAACAAAACCTTTTCCATTCATCTGCCTCTTTCTGAATGCACAGGAGGGAGGGTGCATTTTACAGACTCTCTGGAGACCTGAGGTCTGGGACAGCAGTGAAGGAGTGAGCCCAAGGTGAGTGATGGGGTGCAGAGAGCTGCTTGCCAGCACTCCTCCAACTCTTGACCTGAGCTGGAGTCTTCAGTTGTCCAAATTTTGTATGGCTCCTACTCAGCCTACATGCTCCCTCTCCTTTCTGGGCTGCTGAAGGAGCTGATGTGTGCCAGGGAAGGAGTCAGAGAACTACTAAGATATGCAGCCAGACTTGTGACTCTGAAGTGATCCTGTGCCCAGAATACAGACATAGGAACACTCATGTAGGCATAGAGCCTTAAATAACCTGGTCCCCAGGTCACTCAAAGGTTTGTGCGTGAACACTGGCCAGCTGGTGCATTTGCACTACTCCATGAGAAGTGACATGCTGAGAAACAGCCTCTGTGTCAGGGCGATTTACTCTCCGAAGGAACTCTAAACATCCAAGAAATCTGGGCTACAGTAGGGACTATTATGAAAGGGAGATCGAATTTGCAAGATGAAATTGAAGGAAGAAAGATACACACTGTTTTTAAGACTGTATAACAGTTAAAAAAAAAAAAAAAAAGCAAGCCAGAAAAAACTGTTCTGAGAAAATTCCTGGTCAGATTTGCAAAATTCATAAAGCAATAGCAGGTGTTTAACTGGGTGCATGAACAACAGCGAAGGAATATTACAATGCATTACATCTGTGCCATATGGTTGTGTTGATAGTAATACTTGAATCTAGTTTTTTGGCTCCTGAGTTGCTGTTACCACTGAACCTTCTGAACTACATGGCTGTAGATACTTGAATTTAATACAGAGAAGGTCTGTTGAAGTTGTGTAATGTTTCTGAATTTGACAGCCCACACAATTCACATCAGGATTTTCTTTTTCTTTGCAGTAGTTGTTAATAGGAACATAACAACCTCCTACTGGATTTGTGCACATTTAGTCTTCAAACAGTAGAAAGATGCTGATGAGTGATGAACAGAAGCTCCTTTTCTATTGCTCTAAAATGCCACTAGTGTATCTGTACTTTAAATTATGGGACAGAATTTTCTCTGGCTAACCCTGTGGTTAGTGAACCTGCACATAGAATACAATGGAAATGGGGAAAGCTGGACAGGAGCTAGAAATAAGCACTTCCCATGCTATGAGTTCATTAGCAATGTCAAAAGCATAACATCAAATTATTGCATCTTGATTTATCCCCTGCACTTTAAACTGTCCCTTAAAAAAACAGGGAGCTGAGGGGTGAGGGAGTAGGGGGTGGAGGGAAGAGGCAGAGTGGAGGGAATGGAACAGGGTGTTTCACCTACCTGGGAAGCAGAGGACAGTACAGAATCTGTGCAATTTTGGTGCCTGTGGAGGAATCGTGAGGCCGAACACTGCAACCCGGTCCAGAACATATTTGTAAAACACCTCTTCAAAATAGGCAAAAGATTTTTATCACTTGGAATGTTGGGGCATCCAGTAACATTCAAAGGATTGTGTATAGTCTTTTCTGGAAATAATAAAATGCACACACTAAGTCATACAAAGTAAATCCAACTAGTTGTGTTATCCTGGCTTTGGATTAAATATCTGGTAATTTGGCTTGGGGTTTGTCTTGGGATTGTTGGACTTTTCTGCTACCCAAACCAACGTAGTTCTGACCTTAAAATTGGACAAGTTCATTAAATGGCACATGCTCTGAATTAAGCAAACACGAAGAAACTGAAAATTTCATTTGCTTTCCTTTTTTTTTCTGCTAAAGAGCTTAGCATAAACTACAGCTGGTTTGTTTTCAACTTTTATAGAATTCTGAGAATAATTTGCCAATAGCAATTATAAGGTCACTGAAAAACAGTAGTGGCTGAATCTCACCTTTATGGTCTAAAAGTCTCTTTAGGATACCTCACAATCTTTTCCTTTGTGCATCAACCCTCAAAAATTTGCCAAAGTTTTAACAAATAAGATGGTATTATGTCAGAGTTTTGGACCTTTGACCTCCTTTGGTGGCTGTAATGAGTGCTGATAGTGGATTAATATCTCAGAAAATAGCTCTGAGGTTCCTTAAATTCCCTAGGAATATAGTGTCTATACTACAGGCCTTGGCAGGAGTATTAGGTGCTCACAGTGATACAGGACAAGGATGTATAGGCGGGCTCTGAGACTCTCACACAAAACCTCTCATCTGTAGGGCTGAGGGTAAGGGGATTTGTTTCCATGTACAGGCCTTAACTAAGCAAGAAAATGTGGTAGTGTTTTGTAAGAGGTATTTTTCAGCTTCCTCTACAAGAAAATACAATCAAAAGATTTTGTTTTACTAGCAAAACTTTATTGATTTCCAGAAGTTAGGTAAAAATTGAAAGGAATATGTTGTAAATGGAGACTCATCTGATTTGTGTTCTAGTGGTAGCTAGAAATTTGGATTTTAAGCATTGCAACCTAAAGGGAGATCATCAAAAGTCCCCATTCTGGAAAAGACAGATAAATCAAATCTCTGTGTCTAATCATTTTTTCTCATCAGCCTTGTCTGTGACTGAGATGACATTTTGAGTATGACATAAATACATTCTGCTCTTGTTATAAGACTTTCTGCTGTAATAGACTTTGATATAAATCTGCTATCATGCTTCCCTGTGCCATTAAAACTCACGACACTCTTGTTACAACAACATCATTTACAATATTCCAAAGTAAACTGCAGATATTGCTGTAAAGAGCTGTTTACTATTATTTTCATGTTTTGTCAGATTGCAAACATAATGTGATTCTGGCTTCTAGATACTTAACTAAAAAAACAGGTTTCCATTTTACTTTAAATGATCAACGATTACTTAATTTTTCAAGTCGGATTCTTTCACATGGTTCCAAAAGCCTAAAATATGATTTATAAAACCATTGAGGGTGAATGGTGTAAACATCCTTAACCACAGCAAAATTTATAAAGCTCAGTGACTTGGATCAGGATTATGCTACCTTTACCTGTGTCCCACATGTAGGTAATCTAATCTGCAGCACAGCCTCCACTCCCAGGATCATGAGAAAGTGTCAGGGCTCCACCTCCATTCCCTTTACATTGCCTTTTGAAAATCAAGTTCTTGGCAGTATCTCCCACCTACATGCTTCTCATTCAGCTACAAATCCTAAAGCCTTACTAGCCTCCTTTTATACCGTCTTTATACTTAGTCTAAATAAGATCAAGATGCAAATGAGAAACCTGAGTAAGATCCAGGAGAAAGAAGGGACTAGGGATATATTTTTATTTATTTTGAAAGCCTTTCCCTAAAATTTTTGTTGGACTGACAAATCTTTTTTAAATGCAACCTTTTAAAAATTTCAGGGTTTATTATGGGAGGGAAAGAAAACCAAACCCACTGTGTCTGAGAATAGGAATAAAAATTTTAAGATGGGAGGAAATCTGCTTTCATTAGTCCTGCCTTTTTTCTTGGGGAGAAAGCAGGGAAATATTTCTGCTGTTTGTCCATTTCCTCTCTTCTTTCTGTTACCGGCCCTGGGAAAAAGACAAGAGGCAGTAAGTGGAATTTCACATGAAAACAAAATCTTTTTTTTTAATATGATCGTCTTCTTACAAAATGTCCTCCACATGCAACACAACTCAGCATCATCCAGCTACAGCATAGGTGCATGAAAGAAGTTACTGAAGAAGCACAGTGACTGTGTGGCATTTTTCAGCCCTCTATGAGCCCAAGGATAGCTTTCCAAAATAAACCATTGGCCACCTGATAGGATGTTGTCATGGTGTTTCTTCTTTAACAACTAAATGAAAAATAATTTAACATTTTGAATGCTGTCGTGTTCCACTTTGACTATCCCCCTGTTACAGTGAAAGAGAATCATCCTTGAATTGATTTAGTAGTTTTTCTTGGCAATGGTCATATGAGTGGGTTTTTCAAACACAGATGTGATGGATGAGACATGGCTACCCTTCAGAAGTGAATCTGATATCTATATCCCAGCCCACCTCAACCAGGGTCTTGGAGGTGCCCAAAGCCTCACTCTGTGATGAGGGAGCACATCCTTGTTTTCTCCTCTGAAGGTACCAGGCCCATTCCTCAGATAGATAGAGCAGCCCTATTTGTCTCTTGTTTCATCTTTATCACCTAGCTATGACTTTCAATTAAGAGGTCAGTGTAATGGTGCAGAACTTCACCCCAGAGCCTAGCATGCTCCATAAACTGTCTGTTATGTGATGGGTCTGAAGAAGGTTAAAAAAAAAAAAAAAAAGTCTGTTTTAGACAAAATGTGGAGAGGACAGTGCACGAATGAAAACACAGTGCTGGTAAGGGCATGCGAAAGGTGGGATCCATGCTTGTTGGTCCTATCAACCTGTCGGCATGCTGTGACCTGTGCTCAATGTCAACCTCAGCTAGAGCTATGCTGTACATAGCAATAAAATTGGAAGGTGAATAGTGCCTTCTACTTGATCTGATCACTTTTGCTCAGGATGAGGTACTCTTTAGAGCTGCCATGGCTGAGCTTAGCATCTTGCAGTTGCTTTCCATATGCCTAGCTGCTCCAAATCCAGCTTAAGTGGCTGATCAGGTCAAACACATAACAGTGCTGTGAACCTCCTCAATTTGTGGGAAGAGTTAGCAGAGGGCAAAATTAGAAAGTCCTGATGTGTGTTTTCAGTGCTTAGCTGAAGAAGAGAGGCTCTTCAACAAAAGGGTATCTCCAGCCTGGCAGGCACTGTGACTGGCCAGCACCACCCAAACTTTCCTTCATCATAGTTGAAGTCTCCAACAAAAAGAACAAGGTAGGCAGTGAGCACTAGAGAAAAATTGGCACCACTAAGCTAGTTTAAAATATGCTGCAAATATTTCATGAAGTGTCCAAATTGAGATTTATGGTCACCATCTATTCTGAAGCATGTATAACAATTCATCCAATGTCATACACTAAAAATCAGCATTTTTTTTCCAGAGGAAATTGGTCTGCTTTCACTCAAAATCTGTACACTGCTTATGATCACATACTATCTCATAAATAACTCATTCCGATGTGAGTCCTGTATGTTAGAAATGATGTGTTAAACCTAATTCACAGTATCTTGGGACGCAGAAGACTAAGTTTGGTGAGGGCTTTTTTTTCTTGTTGATCTTTCACATCTTAATGGGACGGAGTCTGCAAAGACACATACACATACAGGGTACATGTGTATATACAAGTATATGAGGCCTTAATCAGCTTTAGAAATGTTTAGGAAAGACCCAAAAGCTTGATGGTTCACTTTCAAATCTGCATGATTTTCTTTTTTTATTTATAGGTCATGTTCTAGTTCAGTCTCAATCATAATCAATCTGCATAAGCCCCAGATAAGGGCTGTCTGCCATCTGGATATTAAAAGAAAGCTTCTTCATACACGTTTTAAAAACTTCACTGTTAATCTTGCCATAAAATCGCTGTTAAATGATTGTGGAATATTACATCAAAGTTATCCGATGATCAGCAATGTGATTTATTTTCTGACAAGTACAACTTTGTCGTTTTTATCTGATGGTCACCATGTCTTCACACAAAAATAGCTCTCTTCTTTAATTCTCTCCCTTTTTTCCTACCAGTTTGACTACAGTGCAGATTTGTATTCTTGGCATTCTCATCCTGTTTGATGAGTTTTAGGAAAGTCCAACTGTCATTTTGTCCCCAGAAGCACAGCAAACACTGCCCTAAGCTGATAACAACACTATTTAGCTGCCCTGTAAACAGTCATTTTAACTCCATGATATGTGGCTGCTGCTTCAACATTCAAGCAATGGAAATTACATCATTATCAGGCAACTCTAGGTGATGAAAAATGGACTACATTAGGGAACACTCTGAACCCAAGAAACCTTCAGCTATCAGTCATCGCCATTATAATGTACTTGCCTGTATCTACAAATTTAGACCTATGGTGGGATTGAACTTGCAAGAGAAAGAAACACACTTTCCAGAGGTTGTTTGTATAATTAAGCAGAAACACCACTGCATTTTCTGAGGAGGATCTTTGTGCAGAAGTCTACAAAAGCCTTAGACATTTCAGCCATCCAAGAAATTTGATCGCCATGGAATATGGTCTCAGAGATGCTCTGTGGATGTTCAAATAGAAATTTGGAGTGATACTTTTTCAGAATGAAATTTCCTATTTTATGTCTAAATTCTCCCTCAGGTTTTTTACTTACTATAGCAGTTTACAGAGGAATTGTATAGCATAAATGTGTTCCCTGCAGCAGATGTCTTTCCACAGGTAACACCAAAGCCTTGAAGAGTATAAGAATTCCTGAAACCACAATTGTAAAGACGAGTGCTTCCAAAGTACAAGAGCTGTGGAGGAGCTTGCATGAGTCATGCTGAGATCACGCAAGACCTAAGCTCTCAAAGAGCTACCATGCAGCAGAGAGGAGTGTAGAGCAAGGAAGGGGATTTCGAAATGGACCCGAGAACCGGCTGACTCAGAAGATGCTGAATCAGTTTTGGGGAGAGGGGTGATTTCTGAGTAGTGAGAGCTAAGTGATGACAGAAAGCAACACCCTGAGGTTCACAAACCTGTCTAAAGTCACCATGGTGCTACCTATGCTGTGAGCTTGTAGCTTCTCAGCTGTGCCTAGGTGGGACATAAGAAGAGGAGCATTAAGGAGCAAAGGTAAGGTGGTCCCCAGAGCATCTCCCTGTCCAATACAGGGAACCTTGGAAAGACAACCTCTTCCTGGGAATTTAAAAACAGTCTCCTCTTTGGTAAGGAAGAACTGAGACTTCAGAAAACTCTGAGTAACTCAAGCTTCCACTTATATTAATAGAAATATTTTAACTATTGAATGGTTTAGGGTAAGGCAGAGCTAGAGCAGTAATGCGCTGTCAAGATTCCTTTGTCCTATCCCTAACTAAAGAGTTTAATTTTATATCCATTCGCCCCATGTCAGCTCTTCTTGCTCTATTAATCATATGGGAGCAGGATTAAGTCTCCAACATGGACCTTTCTATGACATTTAGCCTCTTATACAGACCAAGGATATTTGAAGACTCTTGTTCTGTAAGCAATAGGAGGTTTTGTTAACACTTTTCTCCTTTTAGCTGCCTTTTACATTATAGGAAACAAATCAAACTTACAGCTCTGCAGTGTCTGTATGTTACATCTCTAGGTAGAAAGCAAGACTTCCTTCCTCAGTTGTTCTAAGGCTGGCTGTGAAGGAGTACAGTGAAAACTGGGTCATGAAATCCCAGGTATCCTGTAGGGCAGCTCTGTACACTATTTTTCAGAGTAGAAGAGTTCTTGAGTCGATACCTCACTTCCTTTCAAAATGAAAAGGAGAGAGAGACACTTTTTCGTCTTTACAAACATTAAGTGAAATATTTTGACAACATTTTCTGCTGTATAAATATAAAGTCATTACTGGAAGTCTTAGCAACTTGTTGAGGTGCCAGAATAAATGATTTTCACTAACTGAAATGGTCTGTGACCCTTCTAAGAAATATGCCAATAACATCGTATTAAAAAATTGAAGCAATGTAAATTTCAAAACAAGTTTGCTTCATGTATTTTCTCATAGAAACAATTTAGAAATTTCAAAATGTTTCTTCATTCTACCTTCCTAATGGCTTGAATGAGATTGCTGTATACTCACAAACCTAGATAGGGCATCTTTTCTCCATCATCCACTTATTACATCTTCTTATGCTTTATATTTTTTAAAGTCTCTCTATTCAAGGCAGGAAATTACAGAAGGATTGCAGTTGTCATTTCAGTTTTGCTTTATTTTGTCTTTTTAAGAACATTACAAGAATGTTTTTTATCCCCATATTTATAAGAAAAGTTTGAAAATGTGACTCAAAGAGGCTCGAAGCTGGAAATTAAATAAAAAGAAACACAGATTTACAGCTCCATTATTCCAAAGCCAGTGTTGTACACGGTGGGATAAGATAGGAGGAGAATGACATACCGTTTTTCCATGTGGGGGCTCTAGCTGGGGCTCCACTTCACAGCCAAGGGCAGGGGCCGAGCAAGTCCTGAAATCCTTGCTTAGGGCCAGCCCCAGAGTTTGGGCTCCCAAAGCTGAAAGGGGCCACAAACCCAAGGGACCACAGCTGAGCCCAGGTGCTTCCAAAACAAACCCTTATATTTTTCTCTACCATAGGCATGAGCAGAAGTTTTGTCCTGCGCTTGGAAAAGCAAATATTTCTTCCTGCAGTCTTTACACACTGAGCTTTAAAACTGACTTTCACCTGCTTCTCATTACAACTGCACTTAACAGTCATATAACCTCACCACTGCAGAGTGAAGATACCTCAGAGAGGGAGATTGCAAAGCAGATGAGGGCTTATCTGTATGCCTGGTGAGGGGTAACTCAGGGCTGCTTGATACTGCTTACTTCTATCATTTGGCTGTAGAGGAGACCTCTAGGAAAGACAGAGTCATGGCAAGGGCTTGCTTCCCTGCCTAAATCTCTGAGCTCCTAGTTGTGACATTGCTTCAGAGAATGATTAAAAGGGTGTCTCATTCCAAACCCAATGAAAACCTTTCTAGAGGATTAGATCAAATTTAGCACCAGGCAGCATCACTTCTCTAGGTGGGGAAGTGAGAAATCTTCTGATCATTATGGTTTTCTGCCAAGAGGATTAAATGAGAGAAACCTGGGCTGAAAAAATGTACTAGCATTCAGGAGCAAGGAGATAAAGAGCACTGAATGCAAACAGGAAGAGCTGTCTGTTTAGCAAAAACAGTGAGACAATAGAAAATGGTTGGAAAAGGATTCATAGAAGTTGGTGGAGAGGGAAAGGAAACCTCTTCAGCTGCACGGATTTCAATGATTGCTACAATTGCTTCTCAATCCATGGCATGCTTTGACATTGTCATTGGAAATCTAATCCTAGGAAAGCTTTTAAAAGGTAAAGATCTTAAAAGATATTGCTTCCTGGAGGGAACAACTCCTTCTGACAGTGTCTTTGGTAAGTCTGACCTTATGCTTCTCCCAGAGAAAGGTGACCCTGTCCCTGCCCAACCAGAGATGGTTTTGGGGAGTGGCGTACACCCAGAACAACATCTCTTAGGCTGCAGCTCATTGCTTATTGCTCAGTCCAATGTTGAACAGAATTTGAAATTTCACTAAGGCACATCTTACTGATTCTCTAGCTTCACTTGGATCATGATAAAAGAGTTACTGGTAGTGAAGAACTGGCTTTGGTAACATCTCCTAACCCACAGCAGGCATTATTGCTCCAGGCTACTCATTGCCCTCCCCCTCTTCCACAAAACCCCATGAGGCTCACATGCCAGGTGCTGCTAGGACTAAGGAAAAATGCATTCATTAGGGCTGTCTGGTTATTGGCAGGGGAGAATGCCCCCCTTTACCTCCCCATTACATCCAGTGCAGCTCATCTGAAGTCTCTCAACTTATTCAACTTATTCTCAGACTTATTTCATAGAATCATAGAATCACAGAATGGTAGGGATTGGAAGTGACCTCTGGAGATCATCGAGTCCAACCCCACTGTCAGAGCAGCACCACCTAGGGCAGGCCACACAGGAGCACATCCAGGTGGGTTTTGAAAGTCTTCGAAGAAGGAGACTCCACAACTTCTCTGGGCAGCCTGTTTCACTGCTTCTTCACCCTCACAGAAAAGAAGATTTTCCTCATGTTGAGGTGGAACCTCCTGTGTTCCAGCTTGTGTCCTTTGCCCCTCATTCCATCACTGGACACCACTGAAATAGACTGGCCCCATCTTCTTTATGATCACCCTTCAGATATTTATAAACATTGATAAGATCCCCTCTCAGTCTTCTCTTCTCCAAGCTAAACAGCCTCAGATGTCTCAGCCTTTCCTTATAAGAGAGATGTTCCAGTCCATTAATTATCCTCATAGCCCTCCGTTGGACTCTCTCTAGTATTTCTCTGTCTCTCTTGAACTGAGGAGACCAGAACGGGACGCAGTGCTCCAGATGTGGCCCTACCAGGGCAGAATAGAAGAAGAATGTTGAAGAAGAGAGGATATTATTTGGTACTGATGTAGAAGCACTCATGAAACTGATGGAAATAGGGAATCTGTGTACAGAAATGTGAAAACCATTGACCAGACCACTCACCACAATGAGGTTATGACAGCATCCGCTAAGCGAAGAAGATCCACAACTCCATATTGAAAAGACCACAGTTTGCTTCTCCAATTTATTCTCAAACTCCTATTCCTAATAGCAATGATAATTCCCATCCACAAGAATAACACCAACTAATAGGTTTTGTGGCCGGTCTATTCTGAACGATAATGAGAATAGCAGTATCTTGAATTTGCCACATCCTATCAATATTCAGAGGGAGCAAGAATCCCTTAAGTATTAAAGCTATGTCAAATGCAAGTGAGGGAGATAAAAACACTGTCGATTTCTTCAGTCACAGGCAGAAAGCAAAGATTCAAACCTTAAAACTCTTTACACAGTCTCTGAATGAGTCACAGAAATCCAAAATAACCAAGAAATCATATGAAAGACTTTTTGAGGTTGGGTTGGGTTTTTTTTCTAAAAAAAAAGACCAAATTCATCTGCAGGAAACAATCTCAGGGAAATTATTCCAGGAAAGAATTTGTTCACTATACATACAGCATTGTATGTCACGTGATCTAATTATAGGAATGAAAGCAACATAGGAATTAGACGGCCTTTTCAAGCCTGTAAGGAGTGTGAACAAAGAATATAATTACACATCGAGCCCGTTGATTAACCAATTACTAGTTAAAGCAGATTTAGACTTTAAATTAATTTTGTTCTGAATTCTGGGGATTTTGGGGCTAAGATAAACAGTGTTTGAAGATTAATTATCCTTGTCTAAGATGAAGGAATTCATTTCAATTTTGTTAGCGTGTCGAAAGACTCTGGCTGTTGCATGGGAGAGGATAGACTGCAAATCTCAGCAGTATTGAACTGACTGATTACAGCGAATTCTGAGACTCCTAATCACTAATCCTCACAGAGAGTGGTGATATTACACACTACATTGTGGCAGACTATATTAATATTTAAATGAATAACAGGCCAACATTTACCTAGAGGAGAAAGCACACTGTCTCCAAAGGACCAAAGGAAGTCTGGTCAAGGAGTTATAAACTCAAAGTGAGGAAATGCTGGAGCACAGCTGTTTATACAACTTTGCATAAAGAATAGTAATGAGAAAAGTAAAAGTGCTGTTGTAATACTTGTCATTTTTCTGTACAGTAGCACAGTTCTTGACTGAACTGTGAGAGAGTGGTAATATGACATTTTTTTTCTCTTTTAGTAGTCCTGCTATAGCCCCAGGCAAGCATTTGATAAAAGAAAGACTTCGCATTTCAATAGATGTCCTGGAGTGTAGATAGATTTCCTCATCAGCATGCCTAGCAAGGTACTCATCTACCTAAAGTGGCCCAGCATACCTGGGAGCACGGTGCACCGTAACGTTAGTAAGTGCAGCAGGCTAGCATAGCCTGCTGCCAGAGCCTTCCCGTCCCCTACTAGGTTTCTCAATTGAATGTCCATGGTTTGCCTCCATTAGGGGCAAATCTGTGGCTTTTGGCTTTACGCCAGAGTGTGTTGGAAGAGAAGGATTTCCACAGCAAGAAGCAGCCCAAACCCTAATCTAAATGCTAGTTTTATGTATAGGTTGATAAATACAATCAGCAAATGACACCTTTGGGGAAGTCTGTGGAGAGCACAGTAGTACCACTGCCTGTTGAGCATCCACTCCTCACCAAAACAAAGCATTAGTTTCACTAAACTTTGATGCAATCCAGCAAGACCATTCCTTATGGCCATATTCCTTAGGCAGCATATTTCCACTGGAGTCAGAATAAAACATAGCAGTATACAAAAATAAGCAGGAAGGACAAAATGTATTTTTGAAATACAAGAGCTCATGAGAAGTCTAGACCTCTGTATGCTAGGTGCTATAACAGCATGGTGGAAGACAGTCTGTACCTCAAAGAACACGGTAAAATAGGTGCAAGATTGCCAAAAATTATTATGTAGACAAAAGACTGCAGATTGCCTGCAGAGCAAGGCTGGTCCCATGGGGTTTCCAGAGTAGCAGAGCAGATCCTGCAAAAGCTAGGACTGGCACCAGGGCAAAAAAAACATCAGCCACTGGCACTGAACAATGCATCATCTTTGTCTGCTACCAGCATACATTGAGCCTGACTTGCATATTTCCTTACCCAGGCCAGCAAGTGATTATGGGGTACCCAGAGCTGTGCTGAGCAGGAAGCAGCAAGCCCTGCGCAGAAACACTCACGGTAGGTGAAATAGCTGCCTTTGAGTGGAGTGCACTGCCCCTCTTTTATCCCATTTTTCTGGATTAATTGGTTTATGGGAATAATGACAGCTACTTCTGCTTGTAAAACATTCACTGTGCGAAGGTCTAGACCTTTACCTTGAGTAAACAGTAAGATACATGTATGTCCAGCTTCTTCCGCTCAAAACCCTTTTCCTGAAACATCTGGTGCCTCCATGGCCACTTCAACCAAACCTCAGCAAGCATGGGATCCTGCAACATGAATTCACATTTCATGTAAGCAAACCTGGAACCCTGGATTTATTCCTATTACAGGTGACTTTGCCCTTCTGCCGCTAGAAAGTTAGTGGTGGGGGGAAGGGATGGGAAAGAGAGTAAAGGCACAAGAAAAACTTGCTGTGCAAGCTTGTGGAGTCATGTCATTTTCATATGAGGTGTGACTTAAATGTACCCTTGGCTAAATTTATTGATTTTATAATATTACTATTTTATAGTAAACAGAAAGGTAGCTAAATAGAATAAATGCATAAATAACAAAAATGTAAAGGTAGCTGCCTTGTGATCATGAAGATGTGGTACACATATGAGATATGTTACAAGCTTCAGGTGAAACCTAAACTGAGCTGCAGAATGGCAAAGACAAGATCTGTTTCTTTGTGCATGGTAATATCATAAAAAAATAGGATTCTGGGCAACTGCTTTTTTCATGTACCTCTTCAGCATGATGTTTGACAGCTTCTTAGCACAGAGACTCTATGGACAGCACACATATCTTACATGCAGGCATCACTTACACCCAGGGAATTCATCCTTTTTAAAGAAAACTTTTTCCTGTGAACCCAAAAGCTTGGATCTTGAACTAAAAAAGTGTCTTCATGCAGATAATTTTCATAAGTAGAAAAGGCATCTCTTTTCCTCTCCTTCCTCTCCTCTGTGAGTCACAATCTCACATTCCTTCTAATGTTCACTCACTTCCGCGCTGCTCACTGAAAGGCAGGGAAAATTCATCTCCTGTGTTTCAAGAAGCCCCTCTGCAAGCTGTAGGACCCAAAAGCCCTGCTGCAGAATGTCCGTGAGTGGACATTCAGCAGCAAAGCCTCAGCTACTCCTTTTCCCTTTGATCCTAATCTCCTTCCAAAACATCCTCCACTGCTTTCAATCCCTGCCAGAGTTCCACAGGACTGGCAGTGCAACGCCTGATGGGGAATGGGCACATGATCACCAGGTGGTCATCTTGGATGAGAAGGTCTGGGCACCCCTGTCCTCATGACCCAGGGTGCTTCAGCTACCCACCCCTTGCAGCCTGCAGCCTCCCTGGCCCACAGCAGCACTGAGTACCACAGCTTTTCCTCAGCTGAAGCCATCCAGAGAATTTATTTGATCACTGACATATTGCTGAAAGCCACCATGCCCTCAGAGGCCTCAGGCTATGCCACAGACTCAGGAATGTATGTTCCTCCTCAGTGTTGTACACTAAGGTTGACACATCTTCCACTTCACCTGAAGCTGCTTGCATTGCAGCATCCAGTAGCTTGGATAAGTTCAACTCCTCTGAGCACCCACTAGAAATGTGAAATGAATAATGTAGCTTGTTAGACCATTGCTGCAGGACCAGGAACAGATTCTGCTTTGTGAGATCAAGCAGGTGCCCAAAGGCATTTTGAGCTTCTTCTGTCATTGAATCCTTCTTGCCCAGGACATGGGATCTCAGGAGGCTCTGCTCTACTCAGTGCCGGCACTGCTCCCCTCAGCATTGCCATCTGTAGCTGCAGCTGTGATTTATTTTTTTCTACAGAATTGCGAGCAGGTGAGTCATTCTGAAAAAAAAATAGAGGAGTGAGAGGCCAGGCTTGTGCTCAGCTATGGCCAGGCGTAGTCAAGAGCTCTCCACTGCTTTCTGGGAGCTCCCCCAGCAGTTAGAAACCACCATCCTGGTGGCTGCAATAGGGAATAGACACCCATCCCACCAGCAACCCCTCTCTGGGGGCTGCTGGGTGCACACAGTGTTTCAGCAGCAAGAAACTAGAAGCCACTAGAACAGCAACAGCAACAGAAAGAGACATTGAAGCGTGTTAGATTTCTAGGTGGTCTGCATGCAATGGCACAGAGGTCCCAAATGTCGCTGCAGTGGCCTCTGAGGGGCTTTCCTCTCTGGAAGGGGACACCAGGGTGGGTGTTGTACTGCTGTTGCAGTAAGCTGTACTCAGGCACTACGCAGGAGTGAGACAGGCTCTTCACAGCTCAGAAGGAGGATGCGTCTCCTGACCAAGCACGTCCACAAGGTTTCTCCATCATCCCCCTCACTGCCCTCGACATTGTAGCAGGTGTATGGAGAGGCAAGGAACAGCCTTCTCCTGCACCCCAGCAATCTTCCAGCTTTCTAAGAGGATGCCTGTGTCATCATGTTACTCCACATCTTGCTTGCTCTTAAGACTATCCAGAAAGCCAGGAGGTCTGGAGGGAGGAAACCTAGGCACAGGGTGGGAAGTGACCTGAATTTGAACCTCAGCACTACAGGCAGCAGTGACACAGTCAGTTCCAGCCATGTGGCAGAGCAACATTAACCGCATGCTTGGGCACAACCAAGAAAAGACAGTAGAGATGTCACCTGCAGGATCATTGCCCTGGAAGCACCTGAAAGTAGCTCTCAAGGTGCCTTCAAAATTATAGTAGAGAAAGTTCTGAGTTCCCAGAGAGAAAAGATGACAGGAATTACTTCTCTTCCTGTCTCTGTTGTATAGAGTACATGCATTACACAGATACTATGTATAATAGTACCAATAGGATCCGACCTACTGAGACATTTAGATATTAACTTCCTACTGGGGTCAATGACAAATTGAATATGTAGACAAGGAAGAGCTTGACTCCCAGATTCCCGTTTGGATCTGATATTTAGCTTTGGACATTCTCATTCCTATGTTAATTCATTTGCTTTGGCCTCATGTCTCTGGAGATACAATAAATAAAGACTCAGAGGAAGGAAAAAAATGTGGATACACTCAAGACAGTGATGCAGCTCTCCTACACAGGCTCACATAGGTAACCAGCTGCAACTCTGTAGGGTGAAATCCAGCCCTGAATTATTTTAGCACTATATGTGGTAGCCAGTGATGATTAAACTAGCCAACACTTTTTAAAAATCCATCCATACATGCTTAAGATTGAATACCTGCATTAGTGAAGACCACGGGCTCACTATTCAGTATGCAAAGCAATATTGTTTGTAATTCCTTCTGAATTTATTGCCTTTAATGTCATATAGACACATTGTTCTCATTCTGTGGGATAGGGTCAGAAGTGAGGAGCTGATGAGTTCTCACTGTGCCCTTCAGAACTGGGAACATCTTACTTGAATGTTTTTTAACTCAACTCCTTGCTCAGCAAGGGAAAAGCTTCTCTGGCCATGGCTCTTGCAATTTCTTCCCCTATGGGACATTAATAAGTAGGTTCATTCTTCTTCTTTAGTAGATCTCACTGCACCTTTAAAGCAGGATTAAGTGGCTCCCAGGTCTTATTACCCCTCAAAGTGGAGATGAGAGACTCAATGAACAAGTAGCCTTTGAGATGCAGAAATGAGAAGTGCTAGAGGCACAGTGAACATTCAAGTAGAAAAGCAGGATGGAAGGACTGAGTCCCTACCTCTCCTCCAAGCAGTGTTGCCTCTAGAGCAAGGGCACACCGTACAATTCTGCAGCACTGGCACAGAGAGACTCTGGGTATCTCGAAGCAAGATTTGGTACCAGAGGTGCCAGGCATGCCACTGCACTGCTCTTCCTGGGCTAACCCACCCAAGGCTAGGCATTTCCTCATACTAGCACTGTACTGCATTGGGGATATATATATTTTTTTTTTCCATCATCTGCTAGCTCAACAGAGATCAACCTCCACCAAATAACACATCACAATAGGAGGCAAGCTTCCTCCCATCATATCACATCGATACCCTTCAAATTCCGTGGGGACATTCAAAAACCCAATGCATTCCTGCACCAGCTGAGATACTTTACTCAGTACTGTGTAATGTAGCCATTGAGATAAATTAGGTGCACAATGCAACAGACTTGCTGCTGACAGCAGGTTATCAGGGTACAAGCACTATACTTGCTGCACAGAAGTACACATCTGGGACAGAAGACAACCAGCCAGCATTATGTGGTGGCACACTTTTGGCTGGAGTCTTAGCAGTAGCTGTAAAGGTAGGGGAGGTGGATGAACAGGTCAGCAGGGTCACTGGATACTCAAGGCCCCTGGGCATCCTGGGTTGGTTCATACTGTACCAACACAGTTTTGTTACATCCCGACTTCCATTGCACTCAGTTTGTGGGTGTAGGTATACCGTAAACCTTGCCCTGTGCTTCTCTTTCCTCAGCTGTTAGCAAAATTACCCCTGTGTGGCTGACTCTAGCAGTTACTTTGTTTTCTGCATGGCTTCAGGACAGCTGATATGAAGCAATTTAGCAGTGTGGCTGGGTACTGGCTGCCATGGTCTTAAATCGTGCAATGTCTCCTTTGTCAATGTAATCCTGGTTGCTGAGTTCAAACCAGCTGTGACAAGGTAAGTATCTAAGTATGCACAAAGGCAAATGGTAAAAGCCAAAATACGTTACAAATGCTACAGTCCTTATATAAAAATCAGTCTTCATGGCACTTTTATTACTTAGCTCTGTAGGTATGAGAGCTCCCATGTTAGAAAGAAGGTTAAATAACTTGTCCCAACAGTCACATACGGCAGAGGCAAGGTCAGAATTAGAGAGCTGGGTCCCAGTCTCACTGGCCCATCAGCAGGCCAGTAGGGCATATTGACACTATAATTATACATTCCCCTTTTGCCCCTAGAGCTTTTTGCTAGAGCAAGATAATTAAGCTTTCCTTCTGGCTATCCTCTTTTAATGAAATGGTGCACATAATACAGCTTGATATTTGTTAACAATAATGAGTTTTTAAAACAATTTGAGGTAGCAACTCACCTTTCACTTGTGTGGTTGCAGTGCATGTCTAGCATTATTCCCAGTTTAATGGTGCCATGAGTCTTGGGTCAGTCTCCTTTAGAAGGCAGTCTGTAACATAAAATACAACAGCCTCCATTTGCAGTCAGGTCATTCTGGATAAAAAGTAGGTCCAGGCTTGAACTAGCAAGAGCAGATGCCAGTTCCCCTCTCTCTTTGAGGTGCTGATGGTGGTTTATTAATTTTTAGAACAAGGTCACAAGTTCATTTGCCTGTTGAATCTTAGTTAGCGACCTCACATCTCATAGGCAAGTAAACACAAGCCTTCAAAATCTGACACTCCCGATGTTTCTTCACACAGAGAGGCAAAAATTTACAAAAGCCAGCTGAGGTTACATACTAATACCTCAGTTGCTTGAGCTGAGATTGTTTAATCAGGTCTCTGTCACAGAGACTATGGCAGTCAAAACCATGCTGGTGGCTGCCTGCCGTGATGGAGGACTGCAGTGCATGACCTACCTCACTAGTTATTTTTTAAAGATTCCTTTTTCCAGTGCAAACACTCCTGAAATGACTGCTGCTCAGGATACATCCTTGGGAACATCTCTGTGGGCTGGTGTGAGTGACTGCAATACTGCTCTCCTTTACTGACATAACAGATTCTGGCCCGGAAACCTTTGCCTTAACCAGGATAGGACCTCTGAAAAGTCTCTTGTCCCTGGTTCCAACCCAGGGACTGGATACGCAACCATCAGGGCTGGTTCTGGAGAACTGGAAGCATTTTGTAAGCATGTGAGGTCTGACTTCAAAAATATGACAGCTGTGAGATGAAGACACAGTGGAGGATTCCACATCACCCCATTACAGCTGTAGGGAGATGTGGTCACACAGGTACCCAAGGCCAGATCCTGGATCACATGGGCTGCTGACACTGCCTCCAATGCCAGGAACCATCAGAGCTTTCTAGCAGCTATAGACCCAGATGCTGGATTTTGTCCTGCCTCCAAGGGGCAGAGTCAGGTGACGGCAGCTGCTCTTGCCCTCACACCCCACCCCACTCCCCCGCAAAGGGTGCATAAAGGGTGTGGGGCCACAGTCCCAAAAGCGACTATGTGTTTAGGAATCATTGTGATCTCCTTTGCTGCAAAGTGTGAGAAAGCAAGAAGCAGTGAGACCCTCCAGGACATCCTACTACTTCACTAGGCGCTGTAGTCAGGTTGGGTGCAGGTCCCCAGCAGACTTGCTTAGAGATGCCATGCTTGGAAATAAATACTTCAGCAGCACCCAGCACATTGGTCCCTCTGGCTCATGCACTGCAGGAGCCTGTTCTGACAGCATGCTTATTAAGAGAGGACAAGAAAACTATCCGGGACGGTTTATAAAGCGTATCGTCCCAAATCTGGCTCACCCTTCTCAGGGGAGCAGCTCCACCAAGGACTGAGGAGTCGCACTGGCTGAAGGCCAGGCTGAGCTTAGCACAAATACCGCTTAACTTTTCTGTGAGACATTAGTGAGTCTAATAAATCCCTGCATAACACCTTCATTAAGCAGGATTTACTGTAATATGCTGTACACACTTTATGCCTCACCTGCATAAACAGCCATGTTAACACTATAAATTACAGTGTTCGTATTAACATATTTGCAAGCACCTCAACCAAGGTGAAATGCTTAGTAGCTTTCAGTAAGCACCCGAATTTCAAGAATCAAATATCTAAACTCCTGGTTTGGCATACTGCAGTATTAGTGCTAGACTTCAAGGCTTTCTAGCGGAAATTGGCTCTGATTTGTGAGATATGCATTACATCATAGTCTTCTTTTAGGGCATTATGTCATTCCTGCTGAGACGCATTATCTCGGCTTGGCCCAGTATTAGCGATTTTTGCAGGCCTACTGCAGTGTTCCCAAAGCACTGCTGGGAACCACAGATTGAAATCTGAAACGTTTATCTTTTACAAAGCTGAAAAAGAGGAAAGATGTTAACATCAGGCAACACTGAGTTTCTTAACCCTCTCCTAACTCTGCTTCTTACTGGGGCTTGGTTTTATGTCTTTGAACGTGCCACACAAATGAGGTAACCTTTAAAACTCACATTAGAGGGAACATAATACAATGTGTCTTCCCACTCTCCCAGAATTGCCCTTGCAGCTGCCTGAGCAACACCTCCCCAGTCTTTACAAGATGTCAACATGAATCAGATTGTACCTATATACACTGACAAGCTATATTCCACAGACATGGATAGAACATATATTAAGAATAAAAGGGTAAAGCAGTGAAAAGCTTTATGTGACTCAACTCTTATTAAAATTTTATATAGCATCGAGCAACCTTGATATTCTATTTTTTCAGCATGTACAGAGATCAAGTGCACCCAGATAGATCCTAACGTCCTGATCCTTCCAAGGAAACAAAAGCAGAATTCCAGAAGGCTTATGCTAGAGAGCAATTTTTATGCAGGGAACTGAGAAGATATTATCTCTTCTGATTTCAACCATGAAATTAGAAGCCCATTTTGTCTCACTGGATCTAGGGCAGGATTAGAGGCTGTATCATGGAGGAAAAAGACAGGTGCTTTCAGGATAACACAAGGATATTCTGAAAACCTCAGAGAATCCCAACACGCCTCTCTCCACAAAAGAACAGTATAAAAAGGGGGCTGTGAATGCTAAGAGGAAATGGGAAACATTCAACCATGACTAAATTACAATACCCTCTCTTGTTACAAGCTAACACTATTCATTGAACAGCTTTAATTTCCCTGCTCATTTTTTACTTAGATTGTGTGTTTCAGCAAGTTGTCACATTTTGGTTCTTTAAGGCTCTCTGCTGCAGCTGTAGTGTATATTCTAGAAAGACTGCAAGGGCAACTGTTTCCATCACAAAGGAATGATTAGTGGCATAACCAGAACTCAGGAACCAAGACATCATTTAACCCTGCCTGAGATCTCTCTCCCGCTTGGACTTTTCCTTTCCTTCTTTTCCTTTTGGATCACAGAGTCTGAATAACAAAGCATTAAGAATAACAATTCCTTGTATGTACTTGACAGCTGCTATTCCCATCTCCATGTTTGCAAGTCTACTTTCATAAGCAGAAGTTTTAAAGTTTGGGAGCCAAGTGCTTTCAATAGTTAATGTTCCCAAAGGGATTCATGTGGCAAGTTCCCATCCTGCTTAACTTTGCCACTGTGACAAGGTTTTGCAGGTAACACCCCATTAGATGTAAAACTGCTACCCACAGGAGGGAAAATTCAGCTTGCTTTGTTAAAGAACCAGTCATGAGAGGTAGAAAAAAATGGCTTTCCAGATATTTTCACAAAAAAAAAAATACACTCAGGGGCTTTTTGGCAGTGATTTCTGTCAACAGGAAACGGTGATTATGTGTTGTAATACCTCACCCAAGGAATAAATGCATGTCATGACAAGACAGTGAGTTATCCACCACCTGAAGAGGCAAAAAGGCAACCCACAGACAGGCGGGCTTACTGACTGCTGAGCCTTTTGAAAGGTCAGGGACTAATGTTGCATATAACATGGTGGGAGGTGCTAGATGCACTGAAGTGAAATGCTATTACAGACCGGTACTTTATGGGTCCTGCATGGCCTGGAACATTAGGCCACAATTCACCAGCAGTGGAGAATATATTGATCCGAGAGATCTACATTTCTGAAAGATGCTTTAGTTAAGGTATCACAGCAAAATGCACCTAAAATTGAGAGCAAGTAAATACAAATACTTCTGCTCTGCACCCCAAGGACTAGTAAAGCTGCAGTCAGAACATTATAAAATAACAGGATCAGACTCTGCTCCTAATCGATGTAGCATAAATCTGCATTATATCTGGGACTCTAGTGAAATTACTTCAGTTTTATTTAAGTTTAAACACGACCATAATTTGGCCAGTGGTGCCAAGCAATGGATTAATACCAGACCTAGCTTGTTAGGGAGGACTTACGAAGGTTTCACGCATCCTCCAGGATGTGCAAAGAAGCCCCTCTAGCAGAAGGTGCTGGATGCTGCTGGGACCACATGGCATTATCCCAACAAGAAAAGACCACCTATGTGCTGGGGGGACACAGGAACGGATGCTCTAACCCAAAGCTTCTCTGCAGATGGAGATCCCCCCCAGTCCCCTGCTCACCTTCCCAGCAGTTCCCTCTGCCCCTACATGCCCTCCCAGCCATGGGGTCCCTCCCTGCAGGGGATGCAGGTCTGGTCCCAAAACCATGAACCCCTCATGCCTTTCCATTTCTGGCTGCCTGTGCCTACTTGAGTGTCAGTTCACATCCCGCACCTCCCTGCATGCTGCTGCCCACCTAGAGTGCCAGAGAGGCCAGTCTGCGGCTTTTCCCTTGCCAGCACCATGTCAAATACCATTGGAAGCAGGGAACAGTCAGGAGTCCCATCTAGCACCCAGCCCCGAGAAAGGCACAAGCTCAGCAGTCAGGAGACAGAGAGCTCCAGACTCTTCCTGCATCTTGGGAGCAGACTCCACATAAGTAACGTTCCTTTAGCTGCAAGAAACACAGTGAGGCCAAAGGTGAGCCTTACCAGCTCCTACTAGAGCTAGTTAAGTTCCTCACCTTAAATATTAATTTGCCTTCTGTCCTTTTCCCTCCGGCATCCTCAGACATAATTTACAGAGGGATTCTTTTGATTTTAATTAACTTCCTTTTTTTCCCCAGTGGTTTGAAATCAGCAGACTGTGCCTGATTCTCCACTGCATAGCTTTGGATTTACAGCAGTGTAGCTCAAGTGATTTTATACTTCCCTGAGTTATGAGGCTTACTGGTGAATTTATGTCACGAGAAGACACCAGCGAGAAAGCACCCACTTGCAGGGTTGCAGCTCACAGCTTTAACTCTAGATTAGACAAGGAAGAAGTCTTTTTGTCAGTGAGCGAATCTCTTACACAGCTATTTTGGAAAGAATTGGGTCAAACTTGATAAGTTTCCAAGGAAAAAAAGACCAAAGGGCAAAAGTATATCAAAGTTCAAGAGTTTTGTGGATTTTGACATTTGGGAATTTGTTTTAGAAATGCTGCACCATTTCTTTCTATATTGAAGAACAAAACTTTTCTCCATATTTTGAAATACCATTCTTCACTTCCAAACTGATACATGTATCCCCACCCCTGAAATGGGAAAAGGGTTTTGGAGAGCATTAAGCAATGCCAAAATGAAACTTAAATATCTTTAACAGGTCAGCCAGCAACTGCATATTAATTCAATGAAGTTCTTCAAGCTTTCCTTTCAGTTGGTGTTTTTCCCATAATTTTTGTTTTTGATTCTCCACACAATTACAAAGTGTGCTTTGTCGCTCAGCTGTACTGTGTAAGTCACAGGCAAACAGGCAATGGTTCAGTACACCTGCTCTGGGCTGAAAATGATGGGACATGGCAAAAGCCCAAGCCCTCAGAGTGGGCACAGTGGACAGAACTTGTCATTCATCCCAGAGTGCCATAGATTATCAGACCATGGGCACAGAAATTCCTTTCTAGTGTACCCACAGCTTTTGGCTTGCAAGCACCCTTGGGTGTATCCCAGTCACACCCTGGATTTCGAGAAATGCACGTTTGTTCATCTTCCCATCTAGTCTTGTAGGTAATCAGGCAGAATTGTCTCTCAATGTCGAGCTGTTCTCACTTAGTGAACATATAAGTATTTAGCCAGTTCTTTAAATTGTCTGAATTCTAGTTCCTATGTCCACTGCCTTATGGGTTGTCTCCTTCACCCATTAATTTATTTTCAAAGAATTCTATTTATGAAAGAAATTCAGCATCTGTGTAGTTAGCCCTGATTGTGTAAGGAAGCTGTGTAAAGTCACAGGTGGTGTCTCTATAGAGGCCACCTGCCTTGTGTCTTATTCACATGAGAATGAATACAAGTCTGACTCCAAGCCCACGACAGCCTTCTCATGAGCCTCAGATGGCTTTTCGTTTAGACTGTCTTGAAGAGCTCTGCTGAAGCATTACTGAAGATGGGAGATTTGGAACAGAAGCTCTTTTTTGGTGAGGTTTCTTGGCCCTCAGTGAAGGCAATTTTAAACTGGCTGTATGTGACCAAACTAGAAAAATTTTTCATTGTATCTGTAATGGACTCCATCTGTCACACATTTTATATCCTTGCAACTTAAAGACTTTTAACTTTCAGACTACTGAGGAAAATTTGCTCCAACCGAACATTAATGCAGTCCAGTCATCCAGACTGAGCTTTCAAACCTTGCTACAAGAATCTGAGTCGCACTGCTCTCTTGCTGAGCATGACACAAGCGTCTGGACAAGGATGTGCTGGTGTTTCTGTGGCCATCCTGGAGATAAAACTTGCTGTAATATTATATTTCACTGTAACAGTTACTGTTACATAGACATGTGTTTCTTGTTGCATCAGCTTGCTATTGGGTGAGGCAGGCAGACAGAGCTGCAGGAGGAGATGAATATGGGTGATACCTAGAAGGAGCTAGAGATACAAGGCTTATTCATTGGGAGTCTTGCTCTTCATTAGAAACTCATTAACACAATCAGAAATAGCTGTCTGTGGTTAGCAGCAAAACATGGGGAATACTGTCCTCTCTTCCCTATCTGTAATACAGACAACTGCAAGGGGGTATTGGTCATACCACAAATAGGTGCAAACAGGGCCAGACTCACACCTGAGAGACAGAAGGGTTCAGGGCATCCCTGTAATGTGCAGAAACAGCAACCAAAGTATAGCGATATTTAGACTCTGTTGCTTCCAGTAAAGCTTCAAGCTTGGTGGGCAGACAGTGTTTCATATGTACAGTCTTCTGGGGACTGCAAAGGAAGGGGAAAGAGACCAAAAGACATCTCCAGCCACACTCCACTCAAAAATGGATGCTAGATTTGAAGCAGGTACTGAGGCTTTGAAGTGATATATTAGCTTTTGAAGCGCTGCCTGGGACCACCTGACTCTGGTGCCTGGGTTCCATACTGCTCCCTCAGGGCCTGCTGTAATGCCAGGGGATCAGATACTTACCGCATTTCCCACAGGATATAAGAGGTCAGGGATTTCTCCCTTGCCCTCCACAGGGACACAAAGAGATGAATTTCAAAGATGTTCGAAGGGCCAAAATATCATGTTATGGTTCTTGTCTTCTCTTGCTGGCTGAATAGTCTTCTCCCTCCAACCCATGTTGCAAAGGCTGAGGTCCCCCTTTTCTTTCTCCTCCTCTTTATAGCCGACAACATGGCCATCCTTGCTCTGGCACCTCCTGAAACAAAGAGGCTCCAAGAATATATATGAACCACAGAGCCAGAGGAGAGTCCTCTGGGTGCAGTAGACATGTCTTGCGCTAAGGAACAACATCTCTCAGCCACGAAACAAGTGAAAATCAAGGCCTGGTTCTAATAGTCAAGGCAAGCACAAACCATATGTAGCCGTTGCTGGATACTTGCAGCTCCTCTTTGAGCATGGATGGCAATTGTTGAAGGAGGGTCAAGAAAAGGAGTTTTCCTTCATTTTCCCCTCTGTCTGTGTGCTTGGTGGCCATAGAGCATGTCCCCAGCAGAGTTGCTGGCTGGCTGTATGGGAGCAGAGTGAGTTCGGCTGACACAGTTTTAAAAATGAATTCAGTGAGGTGAGAAGATCATTTTTCTCTTCTGACATTTTCAACTACTTAGTTGCTTAATTATCTGTTACCAGAATATCTCCCTATAAGCACCAGCAATTTCACCCATTAACAATTAGTGAGAACAGTTATTCTACTGAACTTTGCGCATCTGAATAATAGATTAATACCCATCCCTCTGCATATGACTACATGAGGCAGATTCCCAGCTGGAGAAGGCTGACTTAGCATTATTCACATTAATATTTTATTTTCAGATTCAAAAAACAATTTGAAAAGGATTTTTTTTTCAAGAAGAATGACTTTATCTCCTCCTATTTGGTATTCTAGCAACAACATGCACTTTTGTGATGCAGATCATTTCAATAGTGATCCAACGAACAGATATATTTCTGTCTTGCCCGTATTCTGGCTATTGATATGCCCATTTTTAGAAACAGCAGCCAGTAGAAAAGCCTTGAAATCAAAACACCTTCACATTACATCTTTCAGCTTCAAAATATCACAAAAAATACAAAGAGAGCTTCTAGTGGGGTTATATCACAAGCAATAGCTACACAGGACCATTAAAACTTGCCAATGGAAAATCAGTACCACAAATGTGGTATTGTAATTAGATCCGTTTCATCAATTGCAGATAAAATTCCCTCCCCCCCCCCTTTGCAAAACTAAGCAACCAGGTCCTGTCTTCACTTATTTAAAATAAATAAATAAATAAATAAATAAATAAATAAAATAAAGGTTTCTTAGGGCTGCAGAGAGTTGCATGTGATTTGGTTTAAAGTGAAGAGCTGGGGAGATCAGCCACATCTGTGTTTGTCTGTGATTACAGAGCAGCTCCCTTCTGATGTTGCCCATTAGGCAGCACAGATGAGATAGAGCTGGTGCGCATGAGTGTGGTTCCAGCAGAGAAACATGAGATAACTGATCAGATATCTCACAGCTCAAGGTGCAAGCCAGCCTGAACGCTTCTGCCGTTATCTGACCGCACTCATTGTGCCCGGGCATCTGAGGGCAGCCACTGGGTGCCTGACACCTGTAAGACATTCAATCCCCATGCTGCCCAGGGCAAGGGGGCCACTTGGGCATGTGTGTGCCCCTGGGCACCCCCCTCTACCCTAGGCCATCACGATATTCAAAATCTGGTGGGTATGCAAGCTGCCAACAGAGAGAGGCCTGGTGGGATGACCTGACATGACCACGCCTGGCTGGCCCCCAGTCCCAGAGATCCTGGCCTGTATTAAGGGATCCACATTATGCCATGTCCTCCTATCTAAGTGTGGTTCAGTTGCCTCTAAACAGGACATTTACACTATTCATAGCTACTCACTGGAGGGTATTTATTTACAATCAGTCCATATTATTTTAAACCCTAGTGCTGGGAGTCTCCGCCTGTGTGCCCTGCCTCTCCTCAGTGCAGGTATAGCACACAGGTATAACACAAAAGCAAGCTAGTCTCTTTCGTGGATGAAAACTTCAAACAGAAAGCCCCAGTGTCCTCACTTGGCAGCAGAGCGTGGTGCATGCACATGGCAGCCTTCTTGATTTCTAAGGCAAGTCAGTGTTTCTAGAGTGATATGCAAGACCATGCACAGAAACGCCAAAAAGAAGCTCCTAGGAGTAGCACTTGACCATGGAAACAAGCCTGCCACAGCTGAGAGGGAAGAAGGGGAAAGAAATCTGCTCTCTATGAAGCCAGGCAGAATGATTGGAAAGGCAGGTCATGGTTATTTGGGAATTTAGCCTTCTGGGGACTGGGCAGTTGGGGAATACTAAACTGTTTGGGTCCTGACACTGACTCCTCTCCACATCAGAGACATCCACAAGACATGTTCAAAAAGCAAAAGCAATCCGCACCTTTCCCAGGCACATTCACATGCTGCTGAGAAGCAAGCCTTGCCTCTGCACAAATGAGATCCAGCACAAAAGGCCACTGCAGTAGTAAAATGAGTGGACATCTGCATGGCAGCTCGGGGTCTTTTCACAGCCTCTCTGTAGTGAGCCCTATCATTTCTCATCACCCTGTAACTGTATCTACACCATGGCAGTGTAGATACTCAGAATGTTGACCTAACAGTATTAAGATCTTTTTCTCTGTCAATTTGTTCACAACTTGTTAGTAAGTACTAGTTTCTTGACATAGTTCTTTAAAAATCTTTTCCCAGTCATACCTGTCCTCTCTACTGTCATCAAAGTTTTTGGCTGTTCCGGGAGAAGGCCTCTAACACAAGAGATCTCTCATGGCTGTGCCATGCTTCCTCTGCAATACTGGTCCCAGCTCCTCCACTCCTTTGGCCACGGGGATGACTGACAGGCTACAGCTTTCCTACAACTATTTCTGCCATGTGCCCTTTTGGCCAAATGTTCCCCTGGTCCTTTTCCCTATTCAACTTGAAATGCCTCCCCACAGTGCTGATAACAGTTCTGGAAGCACCGTGTTTCAGCAGGTCTGAACTTAAGTGAGAAAGGCGTGAGACATATGTTCAGAACAAATTTAGGTAAATTTGGGGAAAACTTGTCCCTGTAGGAATGTCCCATCACTTACTGTCACTGATGCAGCGTGTTAAAACTCGGCCTGAAACCCTCCAGGACTTGAAGATGAGTGTGTACTCCTGAGCACCAGCAAAGGTCACCATAGTGTTTTCAGGCAGGCAAGGGCCATGCATAGCACACACTGTGAGTTGTCCATGGTTCCTGATGTGTCACCAGGACATGTTGACTCCAGTCATTGCTTGTCAATGGGGCCTTCTTTGTGGTTCCTGCCCAACCTGGGTCGGTCCTCAAGGCTAAGGATATCTACGTGCAGAGGCAGAGGAGGGACCAGCAGACCCATTAGCAAGACCAACTCATCTACCATGTAAAAAGTAACACCATCTGGCTTTGCTGAGCCTATGGTGGCAGAGGTGAAGGAGAAAAATATAGATCAGGATCACCCACAGCTTCTCAGACACATCCCTTACAGGTACTGAGTATCAAACAAAAACTCAACAGCAGTGATTTATTGATGATCATCAGGAGAAAACTGATGAGCTCTCTGAACGCTGAGAGGACCTCCCTCCCCCTCAAATTCAGTGTTCATCCATGCCCACACCTCACCTGGGGCAGCTGCACCTGAGTTTGTTGTTTTCCAACATGAATTCCAGTGGAAGACCAGAGGAGTAAAGTGAAAAGGCATATTAAGCTTTTAATATGAAAAGCTCAGGGTGGTGAAGTGGTGGTGATAAAGTGAGTGCACAGATAGACAAAACACATGTGTTGGCCATTCTGTTCAGGAGACTGTGATGTGTCCACAGGATAATCCTTGGAGACATTGGACAATGTTATTAGAGTTTCTTTTGGAGATGAGAGAAGGGGATACCCTTATATCATTTGGTAGCAGCATTTTCAGCATTTCTCACATTTTATGTATGAGAAATGCTCTCATGATTTATTAACCACGGCTCTTTCTATACTACTTCTTAAAGGCCACCATGACCTTAGAGGCACATGAGTGCTTTATCCTTAGCTTGCATTACTTACCTACTGGTTATTCTGGGGTCTGAATTTCCCTTATAATCTCTTCCAAAATGAAAAAAAATGTTTTGTTTTGTTGTTGTTCCATGAATACAAACATCTTTTCTCACAGTGTAATTCTGTCTACCTTTGGTGTCTGTGTGTCTTAAAAGATACTGAAAACTTGAAGATAAACAAGTAAAAGCTGTAAAAATTATTTCAGGGCTGAAAGAAGAGTGGTACGAGGAAAGGCTTCAGGAGTTTGGTTTGCACACTTTGGCAAAGCAAAGTCCTTTGCTGTAGCTTCTTCAGGCAGAGCAAATGCTGAGACCTAGAGGCCCTCTTAAGCTCAATGTAAAAGGCACAAGCAAATATAGTAGGTAGAAATTTAAGGAGGAAATGCAGCTAAGGAACAGGTCACCAGTTTTAAATGGTAGCACCAGCTTTTGGACAAGCTACCAGGAAAAGTGACAGTTTCTTCTAATCAAAAGCAGGTATCTTTTCAGAAAGTTTAATTTCATCTAGAAGACTTACAACAATATGCTGATAGAGTGCAACATTCTGCAGTATAGAGGGAATAGAAGAGTTTGAAGGAAATAGCTGTTTCTTGCTTTAGCCTTGGTGATTAAAAAGCGCCTGTTCTGCAGATGTGAAAAGCAAGTTCTGACTTTCTCAAGTTCACTGCAAAGCCTTAGGAGAATTCATCTAGTAACACCTCTAATACAATGAAAATCATCAGGTTTTGCAGCAGAAAGCAAGGCAGATAATTTTGTAAAGGTCAAATACTCGTATTTGAATGCCATGGGCAGACTCATCTGCTCATTTTACTTATTATAAGAAATTAATAAAACCATTACCTCATCAAGCCTACTCCAGACAGATGGTTATCTTGCTAAATAGATGGCTTAACACAGTAGATTGGCTTCATGCTGAGGCAGGAGTCCAGAACACTTTTGATTTTTCATCTAGAAGCTGCTGTAACCACTTTCCCTCCCTTCTAGGAACAGCAGGGCTTTTCTGTTTAGGCAGGTAATGATGGAAAACACTGTCCAACGGAAATAAGTACTTGGTTCATGAATAACACGCATATTAGCTAATTCTGCAGCAAAAATTAGAAATTTCCACACCAAACCTGTGATTTAGGACCACCAAGAGGAGGTATTCTTTTGATTCTTTGTTTTTACAGTACTTCAGTGGTCACAGGCAAATACAGTTGCAGCTATTTTCTGATGCTGTTCCTTGGAGCGACTATTTCTAGCCTATATAATTCCTCTCCAAATCCTGATTTTTGGCAATGCAAAGCAGTAGCTAGGCCAGGAGTTAATGATTATGAGATAAGAATTTATCTCACTTGGTGCCATGTCTGCTTGTTCTACTTTCAAATATTATTTGTACTTATCCATGCTGCTCTTCTGCCAAAACTGAAGACAAATTACCATTATATTTCCAAGAAAGAAGGCACTGTGACTTGATTCCAATTAACAGTGTGGCTTTTAAGTACAATCTTTGTATTGCTCTCTTTTTCTTCTTTTTTTTTTTTTTGACTCAATTTATCACTATTGTGTACTTGTCATCAGTTACTCTGTACCCTTCCAACTCTCTTCTCATGTCTGGAGATATACTTCTGGTAGAGACGTCTCTAGCAAAAAGTGATTTTTCAGACTCTTGTCTGAAAAGGCAAGGGCCCCAGATGTTATGTTGTTTTTCAAGCGTGCTTGTGCGCATTGAAGAACTGTTCCACTTACAAACACTTACTAAGTGGCTTTTTCCTGCACTGTACCCTGCATTCCCTTTGAATTTGTCCTTACCTTTCATGTTCTGTTCTGTATGATGGAGCCTCAGGTTACTGTCAGGCGGCTAGAGCAATTGAAGATGGCAACAGTGTGAAGGACCGAAAAAGAGAAAAAACCTCTGTTAATTTCAGTATTTATCTAGGAATTGTTCTTTGTTTCTTCTCCTCTCAATGTAAGTCAATTAATCCAAGAATCAAAATGGAAGATATTTTTTTCTCTATGGAACATGTTCAACTTCAAGAGAATATTTCTCTCAAACCTTAGAAGCTGGCCACGGAGCCACTGTGATATGTAAGTCAATTTACAGAGAAGCAATGAACACGCAGTATATTCTATAAGCCATCTATATTTATTATTTGATATTTGATTGAAAACCAGAGATTTGGTGAAACTCAAAAGTTGAGACACTTAAATTGCTCAGCCCTTTAAAATACTGAATATGTAATGAGAAATGCAGAATACAGGGAGGTACCACCTGCTGTGAAGATATTAATTTGTTAATCCAGTAAAAAAAGTTAAACTGGTCTGAGCATCCTCATGCTCTGGCTCTCCTGATCGCTGCCTTCCAGAAGCAACGTCTGTCTCTGCTTGATTTATGCAATAAAAGGGCTTATATTCTTCTCCTGTACCACTGATGTATTGTTTCCATAAGATTAATTCTGGGTTCTGGTGTACTTTTTGTTTTGTTATACTTTTCTACTGTCCCAATAAAGAGATTTTTAGATTTAAAAATTAATTTTTGTTATAACTAGATGTTGATTCTTACTAACTAGTGTAACTGGTATTCCTGTGAGAAAAGTCTCATTATTTCTTTTTTCCTTTAGTACTTAGCATTTTCTGCAGTCTAAACTGAACAGTAGTTTATGGATTTAGGTTTTTAACACCTGATGATTTTTACCCAGGTTCACTCATTCCACCAACCTCAAACAAATACTGACTAAAACTTCTTTGTCAGGCTTTTGCACTTAGGCCATCAGACAACACAAAGCAGAAGGAAAAGTCCTTCCTCAGAAAATTAAGTAGATGTTTAACTTCATATATGAATTTGTGAATCCATGAGTCCACACTTAAGTCTTTTCAAAACAAGAAAATAAGTAGGATTTGACTTTCATAGTGAGAGGGATACAGAATAAAAAATAAATGGTAGTATTTCTCACAATGAATGCAAACATTTAGAAACCACAGCAAGTAAGGGTATTTTACTAAATTCTAGGCCCTAAAAAACAGCTTTTCCCTTTGAATTTCCTCTGAAAAGAATAGCAATAAGACCAAGGAAATAATCTGAAGTTCATTGCACATTTGATAAAAAATCTGCTTCAGCTAGCTTTCTGTCTCAAGGTGTAGAATCAAGACTAAAAAACATATCATAAAAATTCAGCAAGAATATCAGAAATAAACATATCTCACTGCTGTTTATATCTGCTTCTTCAGTTCCTCTTGTTCATACTGGTGTGATGATATCTAAATTAAGAAAATCAATTGGGTAGAAATATTACAACTTATTCCTACTCCTTAGGAATAAATAAAAATTTTTGAATAGGTATCATCCTATCAGCTGTACCTGGAGCCTCACAAGTGTACACTGCCTTCCTTTTATTAAATGGACTTTGGCATGAGACAGGACATCGAAGATTTCCTTAAATTACAGAATCATAGAATCACAGAATTGTTGA
>VWZK01005026.1:0-18888 GCA_013396935.1 Baryphthengus martii | reverse complement strand
CTATGAACCAGGTTCATATTCAGTCTTCTTCATTTAGATGGCTGAAGTGTGGGTAAAGTCTGCTATAGTGAACTATTTGTAATGCATAGGCTGTGCCCAACAAAGGTCACTGGAGATGGCTACCTTTGAAGGCCTCCAGGAAGAAATATTATTCCAAACGAAATATTTAAATTAAGTAGATGAGCATTCAGTTTAGTAACCCCCCCCACATAAATGTCTATATCATCTAAGGTCCCCAAAATTATCTAAGACATTCACATCAGGCTGGCAGGTATGACGGAGATGATGTTTTGGAATGTCAACAGAACTTCAAATGGGAAGCTCTAAAGTATCCTAGATTATATTAGGTGTTTACGTATTGGCAAACAGAATATGTGATCCCTCAGANCCTCAGATGGATAGATAGATAGATAGATAGATAGATAGATAGATAGATAGATAGATAGATAGACAGACAAACAGATAGATATGCACCCAGTGTCAATAGATATTTGAAGGTGACATCTTGCAATTCATCTGGGTGACAAGAAAGGCTGAATTTAAAAATGTTTTACTCCAGTTTCTTAATCTTGAAAATATTAATCTTGATTGTCCAATGAATGACACATATAGTGAACATAGGTGTGAAAGTGTAGTCAATTAATACTCATTAATAGTGGCATGATACAGTTAAGTAAGGGAAATGCTAATCCTAGAGATTCTCTTTATCATGAAAATTAGCTTTTGTGCATCACTTCAGTCAAAAATTTGTTCTGTAAGCAAGTCAATCACAAAAATCAAGTAAATCACTCTTACTTGGCCAAGTTATTAAAAAAAAATAACCTACAGTAGTTGCTATTGCCTAATGTAGAGTTCTTGAGTTTGTCTTTCTATATAACGGCAAAACGTTTCTGAGTGCAATTCTGTAAGGATATGAATGTCATATTTCAGTCACATAGTGAAAAATCTCACATGTAGGCATAGTGTTAAAACAGTTTGTTGAGGTTTAGAGATATTTTGTTTGGTTTTTTTCTACATCTGTATATTTTCCAAGAAATCAATGAATTGAAAAGGGTCATTTCTCACATATGAAAGGACAAAGAGAAAGAAGACTTGCAGTAACAGGTTGAATGAATAAATATCCAGTTCTTTATTTCATGAATATAAAGTGTTCTCAAATATAGGTATCTACTGTGTAAATGTCCACATCAAAATTATATATCTTAAGCTTTTCCTTACAGCTAGAGTAACAAAATCAGTATTTCTAAGACATGATTCATCTCATTCTAAAAGTGAAATAACTCTAACTTTAAAAGTGCGTTTCTCTCCATTGACTGCAAAAGATGTCTAAAATGATTAGTATAGATGTAGACATTCACACTGTGGACACCTACATTTCTTAAGATAAATATTTAAGTTGAATGAGAGGAATCTCTAAAATCTGATAAATGGCTAGAAGGAACGGGCTACACAAACATTTCTTTCAAATAACTATGACAGAAATTCCATCAGGAACATAACTGCAAGACTCAACTACTTACTAAATAAAAGCATTTTTCCTGCTCTGAAATCAAGCACTGTTATGATCTTCAGAGAGAGGATAATTTTGAACTGTCAAATGGCATGCAAAAAAGTAAAAGATATCTCTTCGTTAACTCAGAAGGAGAAAAGTATTCAGAAAATTGTAGCAGCAGCAGCTCCTCGTTACCTAAGTTTTAGATATCCACATATATTTCAGGGGTAAAGGCAGAAATTTAATACAGTTAGCTGCAAAACTTGTCCATATAATTAAACTTTAGAAGCCTTCAGAACATAAAATAGGATTATTTTAAAAGAGTAGATTCATTAGATTACTGTAATCAATGGGTACTGGTTATTATAGGCCCTTGTGTAGAAAGAGAAAAACTGGACGAAAATAGACACCTCCCACCATATGGTTCATCTCATCCAAATACAGGCGTACAAATAAATCACCCACTTGAGATGCATGGTTTTACTCTTTGATTTATAAAGGTGTCAATATGACTAAAACAAATTTAGGCACCTAAATTAGTAGAAATCCCGACAATGAAGTACAGAAAAATGCCAAATAATATGATCTTTCTGAAATCGTAAACCTGCTTGACTTTCTTTTAGATTTATCCGTTATCATTTACGGCGTGAATAGTTTACACCTTGGTACATATTCTTTATCAGCATTATGTATATAGACATAATTTAAAAAAAATATTTTTGTGTGTGATTAAAGGCAACTTTTGAAATAATGGATCCCTTGTCCAGCTTTGTAGGTAAATTGCTTTGTTGTTTTTATGCGAGTTCACGACCTTTCTATGTGCCATTCTTAACCAATGAAGTCATTGTTCATTTCATTGGAAATTGTGAATGTTTAGCACTTCTTAAAATCACAAACAATTTTCTTTGCTCTTTAAATTCAGAGACTTATTTTCTATTCCATTTTTCAAAATTGTGGCTATATTTTAAGATGTTTATGTAGCATGTTTATGTATGTGGAACCTTGCAGAAAAGCAAATGGCAGGATTCTACAGAAATTAAATTATATGATACAATCTTTTAAAAACATATTTTCTATACAGGAAACTGAGATATCTTTGATGATGTTTCTTTGGTATTAGAGAACTGACTTAGAAAAAAATAGTTTAAAAAATTACAGAGTAAATGAAACCAAAGTCTTCAATGAACTTTACTTGCTTGAATGCAATCTTTTGCTTCTTCCCTTGCAAAAAGCAACTATAAAAAAACCCCTAAAAACCCTTCCAAACAATAAGCAGATAAGAGCTATGTCCTTTTTAATTTCAGTATATATTCAGTAATATATATTGTCTTAAATTCTTAATTAATTGTATAATTAGAATTAGAGGAAGAATCATAACACAGAAGTAACTGTTATACACAGTAATGGAGGACTTCATTAACTGAAAAAAAAAAGTCAAATCAACATACAGTGTCAGCAGATTCATGCTAATGGATAACTTAGTCTTTAACTAAAAAGCTTTTGCCTTCACGTTGCATGCCAAAAGAGCTTCTATCAGATTATGGCTACTTACTCTTTGTAAGAGACTGGAAATAGAGGGCTGAGGCTTTCCTGAAAGTGAGACATAGTTAAAGTAGGAATGACATGGTTAGCAGCATGTCATGAATACGAAATTTTCAGTGTTGTCTTATGGGAGTGCAACTGTATTCGGATGTATTAGATGACTTTTACGTCAAACAGGTCCAGTCAGAAGTTTTGAAGTTTTAGTTGAAAACAAAAGCTAGTATTTAAGAAGTATCTTTGGATGTTGAGGTATGAGTATATTTAGTATGGTAAGGAACTACAAAACGAAATAAGTGTACAATGTTTTGGAGTGTAAGAGAATGAATACATTATGAAAATGTACAGATATGGTTGTAAATACATTCACTTAAGCTGTCCTAAGTTTTGCAATATTTGCAGAGGAGTTTACTGAATGTTATGCTTATTACCATGATTCTCTTATATCTTGGACATGTGTGTATAAAATGCAAGTGAAGACATAGAGCACAATGTTAAACATGTAACCTGCCTTTGTTTCACACAACTTGTTTTTAAGGAATTTGAATCCTGAAAATGTCACTGTGCAAAAATAAATATGCCTGTTTTTATGTGTTGCAGAATTGATTCTTTTAAGTGGATATGGTAGCACAATTAGGATTTTAGCTTGCGTACATTGTTTGTCCATACCCAGTTTCCCTTCTGTAAATTCAAAGGGCAAGTACCTTAAGACTCTGATAAACATTGAGTCATTTATCATTTTCTTAAGTCAGACTATCAAGACTATAATGGAATGACACATTACATCATCAAGAATTCAGACTTTTGACATTTTTTATCTCCTTTTATTGAAAACATAATAAGAGAACTCCTCCCCTTCAAAAAGAAAAAAAAAATCTTCATGCATAGCTATGTGGTTCAAAATTTAATTACAGTAAGAGACATGACATTCAAGTGAGTTTGGATGCTGCTTAATATGATGATCAATAAGAAAATAAATTCTCAGTGGCAAAAAAAAAAACCCAAACCTGTTCAGGCAAAACAGCTGTCTTGAATGACACAGTTGAAATGATTTAGTGTCTAAAATATTAACTTGGGATATAAACCAAATCTGTGTTATAAGAACTAGAAATATTTCAGGATTTTTTGGGTCCACTCATACATTCCAGTTTTATTGTGACTTCATCCTACAGTGAGATGCAGCTGCACTCTGCTGTATGGGTGGGTAGTTCAGATGGGTGGACAGTTCAGATTGACAATGATTCAATCCCTTTGTTTCTCCACTTTTCATGTATAATCTGGGAAAATCATATATTCCTTGTTCTTAAAATTCCCTCCCCTTTCCATGAAACTTGGATCATACTATATACTTAACATACACATGATTTATGAGAAGATCTACTAAAATATATTGATGAAGATATGAAAGGGTTTCATGACAGATAGGTTAAAAGTTCTACCAAAGTTAAATTTGAATAGAGACTCCTGAAGCATGAAGAATACATATACTAGAATTTGCATTAAGTCATTTCAAACTCCATGGAGAGACAAATACTTTTGACATGACCACATCGATAAGCATGAATTTTGAATAATCAATATCAGACTTTCTGCAGTGGAGAGTTTAAATGCAAAACTTTGCTGAGACATACTTCTCTTTAACATTTATCTTAATTTGTTTTGGATGAGGGCTGAAGTGTCAAAGATTTTTTTTTATAAGAGATAATACTTGTTTAAGTATTAGAAAATACTTAAGAAAATCTCTTCGTGTTCAACCAAGTTTAACTTTTGATACAATGAACCTTTGTCATACAAATTACTTTTCCCAGGGACTTGACATTTCTCTTGACTAATATACAGTCAAACAATGGGTAATTGTTTATAATGTAAATTAATGAAAAGGCAGCTGTCAAAAGTGGCCACCAGCTACATTCTACATCCTGTTAATTTATGTTATTTTGAATTTGCCAATAAACTATATGGCCAAACTGATCTGGCATGCTTATATAGCTTTCCAAAAGTAGTATGATGGGTTCTGAGCCTTGACCACTGTATTGCAGATCACAGATAAGATCATATACCAAGGATCTTAGAATCAAAAATCATGCTGTTGTAGGAGGAGAGATTTTATTTATTAAACAGAGGTGTTAAATCAGCTAATACTTTGTGGCTGAAGATGCTGGTTTGAATTCTTATATGGAAATGTAAAAGTTGTAAAGAAACTACATTTATGCTCTCTTGCTACTTACGCTTTTTATGCATCATTTCCTCCTTTTATTTTATGCATGTTTTATCCTACTCTGTTTTCTGTCCCATTCATATGATCATTTTCTTTCTTCTAATAAGTTATGTTGATTTCAATTTCCCTCATTTTTCCAGTTATCTTATCACTCTTTCATTCTACCAAGCCTCCAGGAACCAAAATTTTCTTACTGCATACTTTCATGGTGGGTTGCAGTTCTCCTTCATGCCACTTTTACCTTGAGCTCATAGTTTTCTTCCTCTCAGTACTTTTCTTTCAACTTATTCTTACTTCATCAAAAAGTCCTGCTTACTTTGCATTGGAAATAGATATAAAGCTACCTATCCTTTAAAAGCCTTTCTTTTTGTCCTATTATAAGCATTGAGAAATTATATTTATTTTGGTGAAGATGAATTATTAGTAGTCTTTACACAGTCTTTATGAAAACAATTGTCAATTATACCATCATAAAGGCTTTTTTTTTCCTCATCCTGTCCAGAAATAAAGGACGATAGTGCACAACACATTTCATAATTTCCCTATCAGAAAGACAGTTATTACTGTATCTGAGCATTTCCCTCTGATCATTCATCTTCAATGAATATTGATTCAATGAATGTAAATAGGTTAGATCAATGGGCCAAGGTTAATTGTATGAAGTTTTACAAGGCCAAGTGCCAGGTCCTGCACTTGGGTCATAACAACGCCATGGTAAGCTACAGACTTGGGGGTGTGTTGGAAAAGGACCTGGGGATGTTAGTCAATAGTTGACTAAATGTGAGTCAGCAGTGTACCCAGGTGATCTAAAAGGCCAACAGCATCCTGGCTTGTATTAGAAACACTGTGGCCAGCAGGAATAAGGAGGTGATCATCCTCCTGTATTCAGGACTGGTGAGGCCGCACCTTAAATATTGTGTTCAGTTCTGGGTCCCTCACTAAGAGAAGGACATAGAAGTGCTGGAGTGGGTCCAGAGAAGAGCAAGGAGGCTCATGAGAAGCCTAGAGTGCAAGTCGTCCTATGAGGAGTGGCTGAGGCAGCTGGGGTTGTTCAGTCTGATGAAGAAGAGGTTGAGGGGAGGAGAGCTGATCGCTCTCTACAACTGCCTGAAAGGAGGTTGAAGTGAGGTAAGGGACAGCCTCTTCTCCCTGGTGGCATGTGACAGGACTAGAGGAAATGTATGCAAGCTACACCAGGGGAGGTTTAGGACAGATATTAGGAAGCATTTCTTCACCAAAAGAGTTATCTAACATTGGAATAGTCTGCCCAGGGCAGTAGTGGAGTCACTATCCCTGGAGGTATTTAAACAACGTGTGGACGTGGTGCTTAGGGACATGATTCAGTGGTGAGCTTGCAGCGTTGGGTCGAGGATTGGACTAGATGATCTTGAAGGTCTCTTCCAACCAAATATATTCAGTGAATATTCTGTGAAATTAAGAATAAGATGGACTATGACTTCTGACTATAAAGTGAAAGTAAGAAAAATAGATGACCAGAGAAGATAAAATAATTATTTACAGTATCATATTGATCAGGGAAAAAGTATATTTAGAATAGTTAAGAACAAATTGTAGGCAGAAAGTAAAGTAATATCTTTAATTAGGAGAAGACTAAAGTTATGAATCTACCTTCTAACAAAAATACTGAGAAGCTAACTGAAAAATTGATTCATAAACTCCAAAGGATATGAAATATATTATTCCTATCTCAAATCTCCTTACTCCCGATACAACTAAGCCTATTTCTTGCTATATTTTGGCCAAGCTACATTTTATTCTGAGAGGAATCTTGCCACCTTACAGCTTCGAAAATTAAATTATGAGAATGGGACGTACACAAAGATTTCTTTACAAATTATCTAGCTTTTCTAGTAATCTCCACAAAGTTCTTTGTTGTCCTCTTTTCCTAGCAACATACTAATTCTGCTTGGGGAAAAAAATAAACAACAACAACAACAACAACAACAACAAAAACAAAAAAAACCACACCAGAAATGAATCACTTCGGTATTTTGATCCACAATTTCCTTTGGCTCAGGGACTTTAAAAAGTGTTACTCTGTGAATTCATAATGTTGTATTCTCTCTGTAACCTCATGTTTAACTTTCACATTTTCTATACCCATCAACCTTACAGTTGATGCCCAAAATATGATTAGGGTATTTTATAGCACACAATCTCCGCATTGCTGCAAACGTGTCATTAGGCAGCAAAGAATGAAAGGTTCATTGTGCCGGAGAAAGAGAGCAGGAGCACAAGTGTGGAAAGGAATATGACTTTCTAATCTATTAATCTGGGCATTCATCATACAAGATTTCTGGGTTTTGGCTCTGCATAAGATGTTTTATAGATTACTTTTTGCAGTTTATGATCCTTTAACATTAAAAAGATATTAAGCAAAAGAGTCATCAAAGAATTGAAGTCCTGGATCTTCCCATTTTCAACATTTTCTCTCAGCTAATTTATGTAGTTCTCACTTGCATGCTGATTGGCTTTGTACACTAAATTTCTAGCTTAGGTTCCAAGTCCCAGACAGTTGCAGGTGCATAAGCTTATATTTACACCTTTCTGGACAGGTAAGTTCTTGTTTTATCTTCTCTATACATTACTTAAAACAAATTGTTAAAACTGTACCCAAATACTTAACTTCAGGAGATTTGTTAGGAGAAACTCTAAGGCATGCTAAGACAAACCCAGAGACTTACGCTTGATCAGAGGAAGTTCATGTGTACCAAATACATATTATATAAATTCTATTCTTAGCAACTGATATCCGAAAAATCTATGCCTTTCTCTGTAGATGTGAAGTTTAAAGTTGATATAGTATTAAGTCACTTGACAATTTCATAAATAGACGAACAAGCTTGATAATAAATACCGACTATGAAGATTATGTGTGCAGACACCTGTTCACCTTCACCTAGGACAGACTGCTAATAT
This sequence comes from Baryphthengus martii, assembly GCA_013396935.1. Lineage (NCBI taxonomy): Eukaryota > Metazoa > Chordata > Aves > Coraciiformes > Momotidae > Baryphthengus > Baryphthengus martii. The sequence continues at coordinate 10,699 of VWZK01005026.1, read as the reverse complement.
AGGTCATCAAATCACCTTCAGGCAGCAACATTTTTTTGTCTGCAGTTGAGTTTAGTACGTAATTATAATTACATATTTATTTCTATATACATGGAAAGACTTTTCATTTCTGCAGAAAAAAATTATACGACAACAGAACTTTTTTGTTTTATGCTTGTTTCCTTGAACACCTAAATGGGAGACAACTTGCTTAATTTCATTAAGACAAAAAAACCACAAGTTTATAGGGTAATATTCACACCTACTGCTGCCTAACTTCTGCCACTGCCTGACCCAAATTCTTGTGTTGTCATAAAGAAAGAATTTCTGTGTTGTAATAATGAATGATCTTTCCTTGTCCTTTCAGTCTATTTTCGTTTACAACACTCATTATTTTACATAATTCATTGTATTTCATCCTTGATATCTTTTTCCCAGCTAAAAAAAGACATATTTGCTTCGCTTTATACGGGAACTTCAGTTATCTGTCAGCCTTTTACTACTTTTACTACTTTTTCCAAGGATATCTTACTGTATCATGTTAGATATGGTAGTTCCTGAACTGTACTCAGTATTTGAAATTTAAGTACCTCCTGGAGGTTCACAGTGACATCAGAATGTTTATTATTTTCTCATTTATTTTAGTAAGAAGCTGTATTTAACTCTTGCCTATGGCTGCACATTATGATGATGCTACTACGAAGGTATTAATGAAGAATACAGGATCTCTTCCCTAAGAATAGCTAATTTGGAAACTTTTATTGTTTGTACACATGCATTATGTGTATTGACCTCTAATTTTATCTGTCATTTAATCAGCTTGTTAGAACTCTCAATAGTTAGGATTTGTCCAGAATAACTTTCTGTGAGTTGCAGGCATCATCATCATTTACCCATTTTCTGTTTATTTCTGTCAGGATCTTGGTTTTATCCCATGGTAGCCTAGTTTCTTTAAGAATTTTACAAGATCAACTTAAAAGGTCTTAGAATTTTGAGTATGCTTTATTAAATAAATCTTTCAAAGATTTCTAATTGATTTGTGTGGTGTGACTTCCTTTAAAAAGTTTTCCACACATAATTGCCCAAAGTCAATTAAAGCCACTTAATATTTCAACAGTTTTGTATCTGGCTTCCTTTAACACTCTTGGGTGAATACCACTTGCTTCTGGAAATCTGAATATTTTATTCTATTAATTTACACTTAGTCTATTCTGACTTTAATGACAGATTCCTCCCAATAGAAGAAATTCAGTGCAGCAGATTTCCACCGTTCCTTTGCAACAAATATAAAACACTAAAATAGTTCTGTTTTCTACAAGTTTGGGAGTTTTTCACACTTCTTGTATATGCTTTTACACCATGATCACCTGTGCACCTGGTAAACTATTTTTAACACTTCTGTCATTCTTCCTGATTTTGAGATGTTTGAATTTGTTTCTATTAATACTTTCAAATTTTCAGGAAGTGTTTTCTCAAAATTTGTTTTGGGCACTTTCAATAAGACTTTAGATTTAATTGTCTCTTCTGTTTCTTTTTTTTATTATTATTCCATCATGTCTTCTACCAATGAAAGATTTATTTTACTTTACACACATACTTTATTTTTTTGTTTCACCAAGTTTAGATGTTTTGAGTTGGTTTTGATGGGTGGCAAATGTTTCCATTGAGATGCCAGTGTAGTGTCTCTAATAATATCCTTTAGGTTGCTCTGTTGTGTTTTATCCAGCTTCATGTTGTTTGTTGTCTTTTTTTTTCTTTTTTTTTCTTCATACTCGGTTGTTGTGGTTTTTTTTTTTATCAGAGGATGCTTTTGTTTTTCCTTTCAGGGATGTTGACTTTGAGTTCAAAGTGGTTATACTTACATAGGTCTTTCTCACTAATATACTATTAGGTCATTGAAAAGTCATTTATGAAAACAGTTTTTCCTTATTTTGCCACAAAGGGTGATGAATGCTAAAACTAGTGGATGCTCCTTCATATGACCTATGAGATACTTATGAAATGTCAACAGAAATTAGATAAAAGGTGATTTGTATATTCATTTCCTGAAATTTACTCAGCATGATGTACATTGTGAAGTCAAATAATAGAGTATTTATGTCCACACTAGTGCTTGTCCTATTCTTTGCAATTGTATGAAATTCTCCAGTAGCACTAAGATGCTGTTTGATTCAAGTTGGTATGATACATATTTGAAAATCTTGTATAGCTTCTATGATGTCATCTTTCACACTTTACTTTCAAAAACATGCTAAAACATATATAGCAATTTAATTTTAATTGCATTAATACTAGCAATAACGATTGTCATTTCAACGGAAAAAATGAATTTTCAGTAACACACCAAGTCCATGTTCATTTGCAGGGACAGAACACTGTAGTGGTCACAATGATTTCATAAATCATTGGATCAAAACCCAGAAAGTACTGCATTTCATTTCAGCAGAAATTATTAAAAATACGTCAACAATGTAAGATAAGCTGCTGAAGGCTTTAAAACCCTAATACAAGACAAATATTGTGGTATAGTTCTGATAGCCTTTGCTATCAAAGTTAATAATGAATGTTGAAAAGGCTTCTGATGCATGAAATACACAATACATGGAATTTTCATCTCATTTAAGTCAGTTGACTTGAACCAACAAAAGAGAAATGTAACTTGAGTAAGAAAAGCTCACTACTTATCCTGTGTGTGAATATGAGTGGGATATGATAAGTTTGATCAGAATTTTTCAATAAATACATTTGTGTAAAAACTCATAAGACCTTAAAGATGAGTTTGTATTTTCAGAACTTCAAGACTGGTTTCTTAAAATTAATAGTAAGCTATCAAATAGGAATATATCTGGTACTCCCACAGTAAAAGAAGAGCCAAATGGCTCATATTTTTGACCTGAGAATGAGTCTGATGAATCTAACAGGAATCTTATATTAGAATAGTTACTAGATACTTTTGTGAAAACCATAACAGATAACAGAAAAAGCAAGGTTCATTCTGGACAGCCTTTTTCTTAAGACTTTCTGAGTCTTCCTGAAACATTGTATGGAGTACAGACTTTAGGGAAAGAATTAGAGGAGCTACAGTGGACTACCAGGAAATGTGGTTATTCTTAATAGTCGTACATTATTTTTTTAGACCTTTCTGATATGATGGCCATGGAGTTCTGGTTCTTATAGACAGAAGAAATATTTAAGGAGTTAATATAATAAAATATTTTAAAATGCAAATTAAAATTTGCATTGTTATGTGTGCTTGCTATTTTTAAAATCCTATGATGAGAGTACTATTGAAGAAGATAAAAGGTAATGTGAACAAATTAGCTTATTTTATTCAATCACTGTCTTTCCGCTCCCTACACAACCCTCAGCAGATCTCCTCTTTTCATAGTTCTTCTCAGTCTAGTATTCATTATCTCCGTTCTTTCCTTCTTTAGGTCTTCAGTCTTCTATTTCTTCAGACCCTCTTTAGCACTAAAGTTCCTGTATTCAGATTTACTCCTACTTACATTCTTCTTTGACACTCCATATACCACAATAACTCTCTTTTCCTGCTCCTTCATCTAGTGTTTCACGGTAACTCTCTTCAGACATATTTCAGTTCATTAATGTTAAGGCATGGAGGGAAACTATGTTCTTCAAAGCAAACTACTGGTTTAGGATGAAAAGGAAGAAGCAATAAGAATATTTCACAGGATCTATCCATGTCTGAAGGCTGTCTGAGAGTGGTTTGGTGCATTAGGTGACTTAATTTAGAAAATTAGGGAAAGAGGAATAATACTAGAATTCTTTCTTTCTCTTTAACGTTCATAAAGGGAGCCTAATTAAACAGCTCAGATACACGCAGTGCACTGTAGACAACTAAGCTTAAGTGAGATGAGTACTGAATCAAATGTCAACCTTTATCCTAAGGTTCAAATTTAAAAACAATATAGTGGCTATTTTTAATAATTAAATCTGGTAAATTTGATAGCAAATCTCATAACTCAGAGAAGCTTCTGATTTCAGAGTCACTGACAGTAATGAAAACTGACAGTCATAAAATTAGTCTCCAGAAATGTTCATACAGTAAGATAATGACAAATGGAAATTTCTGCGCAATGATTTTTAAACTCATGTTTCTTTGAGTTGTACCCAGTATTGCTCTGTCCTTGATGTTACTTCCTTTTCCAAGCAATGAATGACTCAGTTGCTCCGTGTCAAGGGCAAATATGTCTGATGAAAAAATTTGCCGTAGCGACAAAGAAAATGGAGCATTTAAAATAACAGACATATACCTTAAAAATAAAACTAGAATATGATATTATTACATTTCCCTAAGAGGGACATTTTTTTTATAGAATAAGGATCAAAACAGTCCTTTTTTCTTTTTGTAAGAGAGACAGAAGAAATCAGACTCTAACAAGAAACTCTGCATTTATAGAGGTAGTCATGCAAGGATAGAAAATGAATCCAATTGAAGAGAAAGAGGAAAGAAATTACAATGTCTAGAACTTGCAAGTGAAAACCTAGAAGATGCAGAGCTGTAAGACCCACCTAGGTATTCAAGAATCAGGGTATTATTATTTTACTCAAGAAAGGAGACACTGTTTGGAAACTAATAGTTTTCAGTTTAAAAGCTTTGGCTCTCTTTGGAGTTTGAGTTTAGAGTATGGGTTACCACAGATTAAGTTTTCACTTGGAGAATTAAGATGACAACCAACAGAGGAGGATTTAAAGCATAGCTACTCATCCATAACAGAGAGATTAGAAAGTTGTTATGTGAAGCTGCCTGAAAACAGACATGTAACTTCTGTACTGCTCCTGTAATAGTCTCAGGTATTCTCCCCACTGATCACATGATGTCTTGTGTCAGCTTTAAGAAATATCATGCAATAACATGCACCATGTGATGAGTATGGGCCATAAAACTTTCCTAATTAATTCATCATGACTCCTAATTGACATCCTTAGAGGATCTAGCACAGAAAGTTCTGAGTATTTAAAGATAGATGCAACATGTTTATTTCTGACATTAATTGTTTTACACAAATTCTGTCAACATTTGTGTCATATGAATATTTTTAAGGGAAACCTTCAAATTTTTTTTTTATTCACAGAAAAAAAAATGAACACAGTTCTTTGGAAGATATTCTGAAATAATCTACAAACACTAACTCGTATTCTGTTTAAAGAAAGGGTTTTTGTTCTTCTTGGCCCTTTGTTTCATAAATTGACAGATTAACTTCTATTATGAAAAAAACTACATATTTACAGTTCTATATTCACAATTATTCACAAACATTTTGAGGGTTTTGGTTTTTTTTTTTCTTCAACTGTCTGAGATAATATGGTGTAGCTATATCACCTAATATCTGAAGATTAATGAACTCATGAACAGCATGCACAAAAAAAAATGAAAAATCTGGCAATGTCAGATAGGAATACTGTAACACTCAGGAAATGAAATTGTGATAATTACACTGAACAGTGCCTACATGCCATTCAAAAGTTGTACTGAATCAAGTGAGGCAACTGCTAGAGTAATATACTTCTCAACATGAATAGTTGATCTTCAGTTGTGACATTATTTTGTGGATTTCCCTCTCCCTTCTATATATATTTTGCTAAGCAAGTGCTCAATAAGAACTACAGTCCATAGGGGAATAGCTCACAAACAGATCATATTTTCAAAGTAAAAAATAGTGAAGTCAGTGCAACTGCAGTGGAAGAGTTCCCTGCATGTCTGTCCTCATCTCCCTTCATTTGCTTGCACATAAATTTTCTTAATTTTACTTTTTATTACCTTTTTGTCCTTCAGACCCTTTATCTCAGTAGAGAAGCACATTCTCCTTTAATAAGGAGTTAAAATTGAATACAGTCCCTACGAGTTCCTGATCATCTTGGGCATAGTCCTACACATAAATGTGGATTTAATACTGCTGCAGTTCACTGAACATCTGAAAAGGAAAGATAAATGTTCCCTGCATAGACTACTGTGGTGACTTTGACATTGCTGGACATACATTTCCTCAGTAGTGACATTCGCTGAGGAGACAAAAGGGGGATTAAACGTTGTAATTCTACTTTGACAAGAACATATGACTTCTGGGATGGATTAATACTCTTACAGAGGATTTTACTACTATGTCTGACAATACTTTCTCATGAATTTTTATTCTGGGTGACTTTTTTCTTTAGCAGTAAAATGACACATGGAGTTACCTGAACAAACATTTATCTCTATTCCAAGAAAAATATACTATAAGTTCACAAGGGGTTATTCAGACTTTTCCAGTGCTCAGTAGAATTTGGTCCTTTCTGTTGACCTTACCGGAAGTCCTAGATTCTCACTTTTTATGCTGAGTGACCTTTTCTTCTCCCAATTATCTTGGATAACTGAAACTTGGCTTTTTTTTTTTTTTTCCTGTTGTACAAATCTGAATTGCAGAAATCTATGATAAGGTCCGTTTAGATGATTGGAAAAATCCCCAGATAAGCAAAGTCTTCCTGGACATGATAATCATCTTTCTTCTGAACCCTTCCAGTTGATCAGGTTCACATCTTCCAGAGTAACAACACTGCCTTCAGTGATTTCAATGGGACCTTTATTTAGATGGAGCTTTGAAACAGATTTGTCTACATTTTTTTCTTAGAGAAGTACTCAAAAATTTTCAAAAAAACACCCCACAAATCACACACACAGAAAAAAATAAACTAACAACAACATAAAAAAAACCACAACAAAGCAGGAAGTCTAAAATCTAAAAAGCCGGGTTTTTTTCACTAGATCAGGGGAATGCATATATCTGTTTCCAGAGTAGCTTTGGGGTTAGAGTTAGTCTCTCAGTGACTTCCTCAATGGAAACTAACTCTACACAGTCCCACTTGGTTCCCTTGAAACTCTTCTGGGTTTGAGCTGTTCTCCAAAGCCCAATTGCCTGTTCTCTCCCCCTTCAGCAGTGTCTTTGTCTGTGTGTGATGAGCAAACTCTTTCTTCTATGCTAAAATTTTCCTATATTTTCTTTCACTGCCTCAGGAAACACCTTTTCCCCAAGCATGCTAAAATGGCTATAAAAGCATATCAGGTTCCTGTGGACACCCAGTAGGTCCAATTGACCTTCTCATTCCTTCCTTAAGGGAACACAGCACAAGAAGAGCAAATAAAGACATAATCTGTCATATTGATACTGCAACAGTGCTAGTCTCTCAAAAAGATGCATAAACAAGCAGCACTAATAGACATTATTGATCACAGAATTAGAGAATCACAGAAAGGTAGGGGTTGGAAGGGACCTCTGGGGATAATCCAGTCCAATCCCTCTGCTAAAGCAGGTTCATCAGGGCAGATTGCACAAGAATGAATGCAGGCACGTTTTGAAATTCTTCAGAGAAGGAGGCTCCACAACTTCTCAGCATCCTGTTCCAGTGCTTTATCATTTTTAAAGGAAAGAAGTTTTCCATGTTCAGATGGAACCTCCTGTGTTCTAGTTCGTCCCCGTTGCCCCTTGTCCCATCACTGCTCACCACTGAAGAGACTGACCCCATCCTCTCAACACATGCCCTTTAGATATATGTTAACATTGTTACAATCCCCTCTCAGTCTTCGCCAGTCTAAACAGGCCCAGGTCTTTCAGCCTTTCCTTGTAAGAGAGATGTTCCAGTCACCTAATCATCTTCACAGTCCTGCTTGACTGTCTCCAGTAGTTTCTCATCTCTCTTGAACTGTGGAGCCCAGAACTGGACACAATATCCAAATGTGGCCTCACCGTGGAGCCCAGAATAGGACAAAATATTCCAGATGTGGCCTCACTAGGACACAGAATCACAGAATCACTATGGTTGGGAAAGATCTTTAAGATCATCAAGTCCAACCATTATCTAACTCTGTAAGGGCCACTGCTACACCATATCCTTAAGCATCATGTCTAGACAGCCTATAAATGCATCCAGGAATGGCGATTCAACTACCTCCCTGGGCAGCCTGTTCCAGTCTTTGATAACCCTTTCAGTAGGTAATTTTTTCATATAAGTCCAACCTAAACCTCCCCTGGTGTATCTTGAGACCATTTCCTCCTGTCCTATCAGCTGTGACTTGCAAGAAAGGACCGACACTCACCTCTCTACAATCTCTACAAATTCAGGTATTTGTAGAGTGCAATAAGGTCTCCCCTCAACCTCCTTTTCTACAGACTAAACAAGCCCAGCTCCGTCATCTGCTGCTCATAAGGCTTATTCTCAAGGCCCTTCTCCAGCTTCATTGCCCTTCTCTGGACCTGCTCCAGCACCTCAATGTTTGTCTTATACTGTGGTGCCCAAAACTGAACACAGCACTCAAAGTGTGGCCTCACCAGTGCCGAGTGCAGTGGGACAATCACTTTTCTAGTCCTGCTGGCCACACTATTCCTGATTCAGGCCAGGATGCCATTGACCTTCTTGGCCATGAGGGCACACTGCTGATTCATGTTCAGCCAGCTGTCCACTAGCACCCTCCAGATCCTTTTCTGCCAGGCAACTTTCCAGCCACTCTTCCCCAAGCCTGTAGCATTGCCTGGGGTTGTTGTGACCCAAGTGCAGGACTCAGCACTTGGCCATGTTGAAGCCAAGATTATTGACCTCGGCCCATTGATCCAACCTGTCCAGGTCCCTCTGAAGAGCCTTCCCAACCTCCAGCAGATCAACACTCCCACCTATCTTGGTGTCACCTGCAAACTTCCTAAGTGTGCTGTCAATCTCCTCATCAAGGTCACTGATAAAGATATGAAACAGGAGCAGCCCCAGGACTGAGACCTGGGGAACACCATAGAGGGGAAGGAGAACCTCTCTTGACCTGCTGGTCACACTCTTCTTAATGCACCCCAAGATAACCATTGGCCTTTTTGGACAAGAGAGCACACTGCTGGCTCAAAATTGATACCTTTTTAATTTAATTGAAGAGGCTAATACATATTTCGTCTCAGTAAAATTTGTTATCAGCAGCTTGTATATCTTCATATATAAAATGACATACATTAAATGATAACTACAGGTAGCATGAATTAGAATCACAATGCAGATCTTGAAAGATGCATCTCTTTCTCCAGTTGTCAGTCTGACATCACCCACTATTCATAAAAGAGGATTTTTCTCATTTCTATTGTCCTCTGAATTTCAACTGAACTTGTGGGAGAGCTAAGTAAGGGGCCTGGTTGTATTATTTAAGTACTGAACTTAATTGAAATGCATTTGAGGCTTTTTTATCTGTTCAGCTCTAATCCTGTGCATTTCTTGCGCAACTATACAATTATGTCTCATTGGAGAGGCCATAATGCAGTATTTCATAAACTTTGTTGTGCCTTCAGTAGCGTACCAGGGCAAAAAAAACCCAACATAACAACAAACTAATTCTCAAGTGAGTCTGATACACTGATAAAATTGATAGAAATTAACTCCTACAAATAACAAATTTACTGGTAAAGCCCCTTATGGTGTTTACTGATGAGCTCATTATACATTTTTTTCCTTTTGCATAAATGTGCACTATTACATTTAAACTGCCACTTCAGTAATTTCTGCTTTTAGTTATAGAAGGGTTTACAAGTATTGGAAAAACTGGGAGGATTCTTAAAACATCAGCATTTACTTAAGATTTCCTAATAAAAACATTGACTTCATATCAGAGGTTTATACAAAAAGTAAGCTTCAGACAGAGCTTACCATCCTCTCTAAAACACCACAAAAAGAAATAGTCTTACTAAACGATGTCCCTAAAGGATACAGTCAATATCAGAACCCAATTCTGTGCTTCTAAAAGCTTCCAAAACACTGTGTCCTGACTCACCCTCAGATCAATTATTTAATGTTCAAACAATTTATTTTTATATTCTTAGTGACATGATTTAGTGGTGGATTTATCTCTGCTAGGCTAATGGTTGGACTTAAAGGCTTTTTCTAACCTAAACAATTCTATGATTCTATGATTTCAGTGCTGTCCTTTAACCTGATCTCCCTTTTAGAGCAAGCGTACTACTGATATATGGATTTGTTTTTTTTTAACTCATCATTATCTATTTTTTGCAAGCTTTTAAAATAGTGCATTATGTATATCTTTGTGTCTTTATTCTTTGAATCAAAATTTATTCTGTGATACTGATGGACATACTTTCACTTCACTGTGAAGAAAAAAATCTTCTTGTTCAATACCCTTCCTGGGGTACAACTGGAAAATAGACATGCTTTGGCTGGATTAAAAAGAAATCTGATGCAGCCTTGCTTTCTCTGAGAATGACATAATGCCTTCTTCCTTCCCCATCCTTGCCATTTGCTGACAAAGAGTGTAAAAAAATGAACCAGGACACATTGTTCAGTGGTATTAAGGTATGCCAGGCCAGGCTAGAATAGAATTATTTTTCTTCATAGCAACATACATGGAGCTGTATTTGAGATTGTGTTAGATTTTGCTAAAGTGTTTGCATAGCATCAAGCCTTACTTTGTCTGCTCAGTGAATAAACTGGGGGCTGGGCAATAGACTGGCAGGGGACACAATTGGATGGATGACCTGAATCAACCAAAAAGGTATTTCTTACCATGTAATGACATGCTCAGCAATAAAATTGAAAAGAGGAGGCCTTAGCGGGTTAGCCATCTTTTGCTCAGGAACTGGCTGCGCATCCACATACCCCTGGGAGGTGGTGAGTGATTACCTTTGCATCATTTGTTTGCTTTCTTCTCTTATCTTCCACTTATCCTTCACATAATAAACTT
>VWZK01005025.1:0-13884 GCA_013396935.1 Baryphthengus martii | reverse complement strand
ATAGCATGACATGAAACTAGATTTGCAAGATCACATATGCCAGACAGTATATTGTTTGATTAGTAAAGAAGATTAGATTATTTTAATTGATTTTGTGATTGTGTGATTCTGTCATCCTTGTGAAAGACCTATGTCAAGCAAAGATTTAGGAAAATCTCTGCAGAGAATGCTGAAATGTGTTGTACTTGGTCTATGTGATACTTTCAGACAACCTTGCTACATAGATAGGATTTTGTCATTTATGTCTGTGAATCTCTTGCTCTGTTATGAATGTTCTTTTAAAGTGAGATGACATGAATTCACCAGTTCTAATAAAATCCTGCTGCATCTGAAGGAAGTATTAAAATCATTTAAGTCATAGAGCACAAGAAGTATAATGTTATATTTATTTTGTTTATGTAAACACAGGTTCTTCGTTTAAAAATTAATATGTGAATAAAATATCACTTTAAAAATGCTTGTTTGTTTTGTTTTAAATAAAATACTGGGAGAAAAAAAAAACCAAACAAAACATTTTGAAGGTCTTAGTGTGAGAGCAAATACATCAGGGTCAAATTGCTAATTATGTCACTAGTTTTACAGCCCTGAACAAGAGAGAAAATATTTTTACAGTCTTTGAAATGACTGGGAGCATAGTGGGAAATGTTATTCTAAGGCTTCTGCCTGAAAGAGACTTTGACATGTAAAGTAGGAAACAAGATTCCAAATAATGCATATTGAAACTCTGAGCTTAATCTCCCCCTTAGTTCCTCATCTGAGTAATAAAGATAACAAAGGTCTCATTCAGACAGGAATTCTTCACAGTCAAATTCTCTAATGAGTATAAGGTACATAGACATGCTGATCTAATGAAAAGAGAGAATTCTCCATCTTGGAGGAAAGATGAAATTCAAACTGTATAGTACAATTGATGATTTCCAGAACTAGCTATAGTCTCCATACTCAAGGACCAAAGTAGACCATAGAGATTCTTCTCTAAGCTTCCAACTTGAAAAAAATAAACCAACCAAAAACCCCCCCAAAAACACCCTGACAGTCCTAGGTAAAAAAACTGTGCCTTTGGCAATCAATTAAGTCATGTTTTGTCCAATTAGAACCACCAAAATTCCAATTACCAAGATTATCCAAAGGATCCAGAGACAAAAGAACATAAAATATACCCAAAATGAAATAAATATTGTCCTCCTACCTTAAAATAAAAATGCCAATACTGAGTTACACTAAGTCCAGTATTCTATCTCTGATGATAGCCCTATACTAGCTATCTACATATAAGCATAGAAGGAAAAAAACTCCTATCATTTTATACATTGAGCCTCTGTGATTAGGATTCTGAGTCACAGGTGTATGTTTGTACTTAATGATCCCTGATGTATTTTTCTTCCTTGAGTTTGTTCAATGGCTATTGGAACAACTGTAAAGTTTTAGAAACCATCAAATCCCACACCAAAACATTTTATAGCTTATCTACTCAGAAGAAATGTCATCTTTTGTGTATTAAACCTTCTGCCTGATGGTTACATTTTTATATCCAATATTTCTTATATTAGAGGAGTAGGTATATAGATAACATGCATTTATTTATACTTCACTTTATTCATGATTTTAAAGACCTCTACATTATACTTCTTGGTGCACACATCAGCACAACTTGAATCACAAGGTTTCACCGTACCATCTCTGGAATCTGTTCCACACAATTAACTATCTTTTCATTTTCTCCATATACTTTAAAATAGGTACCAGAACTGACCTGATCTTGTAGATGTAGGTATTGTGTATGATGTTATGGTTGGATTACTTAGCTAAACACACTTAGTATTCTATTTTCTTTAGAGTGACATCACTCTTCTCTGCATTGAAAGTCTTCACCTAGATTGTTACCTAATCATTCAATAAAAATATTCTGCAACTCTTCATACTTATCCCATATGCTTACTTCCCTGAATAGCTCAGCAAACTTTGTCTGCCCATTGTTTATACTTCTTTTATTCTCGATCTGAAACATATCTTAATTCTGCAAAATATATCCTTAATTTATTCCTTTCAGTTTCCAGCATCCACCTCTTGCTACTTTTAACAAAGCACTTTAAACTAGAACAGCTCAACACAAGTGAACTGTCTAGGAGCCCAGGTGATACTCTGTCTTTGCTGATGATTTGTTTTGCCAGCTGAGTTAATTTACCTTAATCTTGCAAGTGATGGATTCTTGATCACTTTGAAAATCAGACCCTAACTAATTTCAATTTCAACACTTAAAACTGAAAATTAAAGCATGCAGAACTAATTTAATTTAGAAAATTTACATAATTATGTGTCTGAGATACCAAAGCAAATCAGTAACAAAGTCAAGTACAAAGCATGGGCCTCCTGAAATCAGGAGCATTGACATCGTGTGGTAGTTGCCAACACTATTGACTAGAGCTTCCACTTAGCAGGGCAAAACTTACTCAATATAGCAAGTCCTTCCACTAGGCAGTGAAATTTCTCTTACCTCAAAGTATGTACTCATGACAACCCCACCTCACACAAACTTCATGCTTATCATGTACGTAGGCAATTCCATAACAAGCAAAGGCATGGAAAGGCAGCATTTAGCTGCCTGCCTGATGCAGGACTGATAGAGGACACATGATCTTCTGGCACAGACTGTTCTAGAATGGAAGAACAGAAAAATAAGACATTATAGACTGTGTACTATACAGAAAAATTAAGTGTTTGGACTGTTCTAGCAGTGCAATGATTTGATTCCTTAATTTCATTAGAGTGTTCTATAATCAGATTTTGGATACCCTCAGCTAAACTCTGATTTTTTGTACCACTGGTGTAAAACAAATCATCTTGGTGTAATCTGGAGCAGAATCAGACCTTGCACCTTACTACTCCATTTTTATTAGAGCAATGCTTTGAGCTTCCATATTATTCTGTCTTTTTTCAAAATGAAAGCATCCTTTCATGACACGTACAACTTAGGCAGATAAATTTGTGGAGATATTCTTCTTCAGTATCAACAGCGACGGCAAAATTTGTGAAACTGATACTTACTCACAGAAAAACAGTTTTGCTGTAATGGCCCGTAACTACAATTGGCATGAGATAGTGAAAAAAATACTTTGTTTTGATGGGTCTATTCAGAATAATGAGATGAAGGGAAAGGAGGGACTTCAAAATGTCTGATTTCTATGGTCAACTCAGGAACTGTGTTGTTCAGAGAAGTTCTGTCAGGTTCTCTGCACCAAGGTAAATGGTTGGGGGAAATCTTCTAGGAGATGTCTTTGAAGTGTGGTAAAGTCAAGTCTTTCTGAGGGCTTTGATAGTAGATTAGAAGAGGCCATGAAAGAAAATACTTGCATAAGAAACTCGACTTTCACTGTCTGAAGAATGGGTAACAATTTCAATCCAAGTACAGAGTAACAATAATAATAATTTCTAATGAACGTGTCAAGCGTTTAAGACTTTTTTCTTCAATAAATAAAATATGTTATCCTTAAAAAACAATTTAGCAAGATATTAACTTTTAATATTCACATTGCAGATTAATCGATTTGGTCATTATGTTGTTTTCTGAACAGTTGAGTTGTTTAATAATAATCTTTCAAGCATGTTCAATACTTTTTATTTTGTTACATTGAAGAAACTGTTATCTATCGAGGCAATGATGTGCCAACAGAAAAACTCAATAGTTCAGCCTTGGTTTGATAGGCCATAATGTGCATTAGAAGGACCATTATAACTCACCGTGTCAATGGCACTGACATTGATCTTACAGCTTATGACACTTTGGAATAAACTGGCAAAATTGTATAATACTACAAGTATTTTTTTTTAAAAATGGAAAAAAGACAACGTATTAAATATTTATATGATCACCAATATATCTCAGAAGTTCCCAGTTCTACACATAGCAAAAATAAACAATCAAGAACCCAACAATAGAAACCAAAACGCTCAAGGAGTTATTTAAGACAATTCCTATGCATATATAATAAGTTTTATACTTTGATAGGGAAAATTTCTTCTACTTGGAATTAAAGAAGTGTACACTAAAGCCTGACATTTATCTACAGGAAGTCATCATCAGTTTTTTCAAGAGAAAGCATAATTTTTGTCGGCCACATGGACAGTGGAGTTGAGTGCACCCTCAGCGGGTTTGCCGACGACACTAAGCTGTGTGGTGCAATTGACGTACTGGAGGGAAGGGATGCCATCCAAAGGGACCTTGACCAGCTGGAGAGGTATGCCCGTGTCAACTTCATGAGGTTCAACAAGGCCAAGTGCAAGGTCCTGCACCTGGGGCGGAGCAATCTCAAGCACAAATACAGGCTGGGTGACAAGTGGATTGAGAACAGCCCTGCAGAGAAGGACTTCGGGTGCTGGTTGATGAAGCACTGAACATGAGCTGGCAATGTACGCTGGCAGCCCGAAAAGCCAACCATGTCCTGGGCTGCATCAAAAGGTATGTGGGCAACAGGTCAAGGGAAGTGATTCTTTCCCTCTGCTTTGCTCTTGTGAGACCCCACCTGGAGTACTGTGTTCAGATCTGGAGCCCCCAATACAAAAAGGACATGGATCTGTTGGAGAAGGTCCGGGGCAGGGCTATGAAAATGATCAGAGGGCAGGAGCACCTCTTCTATGAGGACAAGCTGAGGGAGTTGAGGTTGTTAAGCCTGGAGAAGAGAATGCTCTGGGGAGACCTCATAGTGTCTTTTTAGTACCTAAAGGGGGCCTACAGGAAAGCTGTTTACAAGGATACAATAGGATGAGCAGCAGTGGTTTTAAACTAGAGAAGGGTAGATTTAGATTAGACATTAGGAAGAACTTCTTTGCCGTGAGGTAGTGAGACACTGGAACAGGTTGCCCAGAGAAGTTGTGGATGCCTCATCCCCGGAAGTATTTAAGACCAAGCTGGATGAGGCTCTGAGCAACCTGGTCTAGTGGGAGGTGTCCCTGCCCATGGAAGAGGGGTTGGAACTGGGTAATCACTAAGGTCCCTTCCAACTCAAGTCATTCTATGTTTCTATGACTCTATTTTAGATACCAGTTGCTGGAGTAATACAGAATAATCTTTTCAAATAGCTTCTGGGCTCTGCCCTGTTCACACCACCTTGGATGTTGTTGCTCTTCTCCACTACATGGGTATAAATGTGGTCCTTGTTCATCTCACTGCCTGCCTGAGCTCAAGAGCCACTTGCCGCCCCACCAGCATTTCTGCCATGGGCAGGGCTGCCCTTTGCTCCTGTCCCAATAGCATGGAGCTCCTATCAGGGTCCCTCCTCTCAACAGACTCACTGCCTCTAGATGGAGACCTTCTCTTGCATGAATCAACTGGTTCACTCACACTTAGTATCATCTGCTAACCTGTTGGATACATACTCCAGGTCTTCCTCCAGATCATTGATAAAGATATTAAATAGGAAAAGTCCCATGAAGGATACTGAGATCCACTGCTTGTAACTACTTTCAAGCAGAATATGAACAATTCACACACATACACACGCACGCACGCGTGCGCGCACATTCTTCTTCGTGTGCCCAGAAATCATTTCAAAGAGGTCTTCGACTATGATTTTTCCAGGAACTGAAGTAAAGGCAACTGCAGTAGAGCTACCCACTTTTTCAACTAATTTTTCTTGAAGATTACAAAACATTTGTCTTTCTCCAGTGGTTGGAGATTTCCTCCAGCCTCTAGAATTCTCAAAGAGATTCCTTAACAAGCTCTTTCAGCACCCTTGATGTATCTCAGCTGGTCTTATGGACCGGTAAGTATTGACATTTTTCAAGACATCCACAATTCAAACCTTCCTACTCAATAATTTATTTTTTCCTTAAAAGCCTTCTAGACACAAAGGTGTGTGAGACTCTCAAACACATAAATAAGCAAAACACTGTTTATCCCACCCTTATCTGCATTAACTGTCACTACACCACCTACCTATTTACCAACACACACCCACTTTTTGTTTATTCTTTTGCTGTCAAGTTACTGGCAGAAGCCCTCCTGGTTGCTCTCATTGTCTATTGCCAGTTCTAGTTAATCTTTATCTCCCTTAACATCGTTCTTGCCTGCCCAAGATATGTTTCTAAATTCCTTCCTTGGAGCCTGTCCCTGCTTCAGTCTTCTGCTTATTGTTTTTCGCACTGCAGCTTTGCCATAAGTTCTGTGCTTAGCCAAAATTATGTCCTGAGGTGTCCTGATACAGGCTGTCATGCTTGCAAGA
Organism: Baryphthengus martii; assembly: GCA_013396935.1. Lineage (NCBI taxonomy): Eukaryota > Metazoa > Chordata > Aves > Coraciiformes > Momotidae > Baryphthengus > Baryphthengus martii. Next base: position 7,666 of record VWZK01005025.1, on the reverse strand, counting down.
AGTGGTCCTTCAAGATCTGAAAGCTCCCGTCAGCTCTTTTGCACCAAAAAAAGGTCTGCTCTCTTCAAGGTCAGGGTCTGTACTCTGCTACTTTCTTTCCTCACTCGCTTCAGGATTTTAAATTCCTCTCTTTCATAGCCATTGTATCCCCAGGTGCCATAGGGTTATCCCATCCTTTATCAAGTGGTTGGTTTTTGTTTTTTTTTTTCATTCGTAAGCAGCAGATTCAAGGCCATGTCAGCCCAGTTGGCTCATCTCAAATAGTTGTTAAGAAGCTGTCCCCTGACACCCTCCCTCAAACTCCTGGGCTACTTGTGACTCATCCTTCCAGGACATGTGAAGACCATTAAATTTTCCCATTAGAATCAATCCTCACTAAATAATACAAAGGAGATCTACTCCACTTTCTCACTGTGATTGCTCTGTCACCCTTACAAGCCTCTCATCCTGACTCATCCAGGCAGTTCCCACTCACTGGCAGAGCTCCACACACCTGAGCTGCCACTCCAGATGAAGGACAGACTCCTTATCTCTTGTAAGAGGGTCTGTATCTCTCCATCACAAGACAGCAGCCTCACAAACAGTCCCACCACATCTCAGTTACTTTCTCAGTTCTACAGCTCTGCAGCTACACAAAGACCTCTGTCTAGCACTGCTTGTCACCTTGTCTATGGACATTGCAGTGGGGTGTCTTTTGGTTTGTTTTATCCCTCCTGAAGAACCTCCTACTTCCATCATCTTGTCCTTATACTTAACTACCTGGTCTCTATTTCTTCATCATTCTTGTTTTTAAAGGCCACTTCAACAGGAGAATTTACTGAAAAAAAAAAAAAATCAGGAGAGAAAAATCCCACCCTACTTCTCTTGATGTGCACTACTATACGTTGTTCAAAAAATTCTTTCCTAATTCTATTCACTGCAGGATAGAAAGGTGCACTTGCAAAAAATGTGACCTAAAGATTTTTTGTTACTTTTTTAGCAGAGGGTCAGTTGAATGTCTTTTTTTTTCTTCATAAGCATAATTGATACCAAAGGAAAAACATGGAAGAAAACTTGTGTTTTGGAAGATATCTAACTGAACAGACAAACACACCTGTGAAATTATAAACCACACTTCAGATAGCTCTTTGGAAAGGCTTTGGTCAGAATACATGGATTGATAAAAAGTCACAATATTTATAAGGTTTACCTATGAATAATTTGTTACTACGTTTCTTAGAATATTGAACAATTGTGTAATATGTAAACACATACCTGCACAGTGGCTTGTATAAAAGAGAATTTGTGTATAGTGTGTCAGCAAATAAATCACCACCACTACGTCATTACACTGCTATTTGTTTGTAGGCTGTATGTTGTGGTTTAAGAGTTAACAGATCAAGGGAGCAGGGGACAGGTGATAACTCTCGTACCCTGAGGAGTCAGAGGGCAGCTGGTATTCCTGCCCCTTCCCTGCCACACTCTATAAAAGGGACAGGAAGTTTGGGCTTTTGTCTCTTCTTCCTCCCTCGGGCTTTGCTGTGGCTACTGCTTTGACTGCTGGGCCTGACTCCACGTGCTCTGCACCATCCACCACCATCCGAGAGTGGGTTTTGTATATACTTGTGTATCCCTCTTCCCTTCATATTCCTTTCCCCTGTTTATCTCTGCTACTTAATAAATTTTATTCATAGTCTCAACTTCCACTTTTCCGTGAGACACTTTTTGACTCATTCCCCTTTTTATTCTCCCCTGGGAGGTCAGGGAGAGGGGGAGAGAGGGCTGGTAGGAATCCTGCTCTGTGGGGCTTGCCCTGAGCCTTAAACAGAGACGCTGTATAATGACATGGTTCAGTTAAGGTTCATTTCCTTCTATATTCTTCAAATGTTTTACATTTTTTCTCACAGCTTTTATTTTGTTTTCCAAAAACCCTATTAATTATTCATTAAAAACAAATAGTACATTCTTAAGTGGGTATGCCTTGCAAGATGACTTTAGGAGTATTGAATAATGGCTTTACCTCAGCTCTATTTAGAAATGATATCGCATCACTGCAGTCAGTCCAAGAAGATAAGCTTACAACTCTATCACAGACTTTTATTTTGTGTTAAATTATGGTCTGTGAATTACATCTAACATGGACCTTTTATTTGTGATTTATTTGCTGTCTTTCACTGGCAGTGCCATAAATTGCATCATTTGATGTGCAACTTGAGACACTATGCCTTCAACAGATATCTGGAAAGTATTGCACGCTGTTTAAGTGCTGAAGAAAGTATTATCAAAATGCAATCAAATCTAAATTATACAACTTTAATTATTTTTTTCCAGTAATTCATACATCAAGTGTATAATATATGAAACATATTATAGAAAAGAAAGTAGCCTTATTTAAAGATGTTAGTTGGTAGAAAACCTGTCATAACTGTGAAGTTAAATTAACTCAAAACTGAGTGCTTGAGAAAAGTTCAAATACTACAGCAAGGAAGCTGAAAATACTTGCTTGTTCTTTGAGCTGCACAGAGCAGGAGTGACAGCAAACCTCAGTACAGACTGCAACACTTAGTGTGACAGGTTTACTGTGATTACAGAAAATAAATATACACAGATTCGCCAAGAAAAACTTGTACTATAGATATACTAGCAAAGGATGTCTTAAGGTTACTTAGTTGTCATCTCTAAATAGTAAAATTTATCCTGGAGTAATGTAGAGTTCAGAGGAGAACAGGCTATCCCCTAAAACACAAGCTAAAAGCACACTTGCAAATTAAGTGGTATCATTCAAGACAGATACAACTTCTTGGTTAGGGTGGGTACAGATAATTCCAGTTTGGAAAAGAAAGTAGAAAGAAAGAGAAACAAGAGAAAAGATTTATGAAACTTCCCGTGGAACACAGGAAGTTCCACCTCACCATGAGGAAAAACTTCTTCACTGGGAGGGTAACAGAGCCTTGGAACAAGCTGCCCAGAGAGGTTGTGGAATCTCCTTCTCTAGGTGATCTAGGTTATCCTGCTCTAGCAGGGGTGTTGGACTCGATGATCATCAGAGGTCTCTTCCAACCCCTAACATTCTATGATTCTGTAATTCTGCCAGATAATGCTGTAACATCCTGTAAGATGCACAGGCAGCCTCTTATTCCTCTGTTTGCTGCACAACAATGTTCCCAGAAGCAGACCTTTCAGAGTGAACTAAGTGTTTGCGTGGGTGGCTGATGATCTTTCAGATATCAAGGCTACTTTTCTGCTTTGCCACTGTTCTGGTCTTCTCCAGTAGCATGAGTTTCACAGACCTTTTTAGTCTTCCTCTTATCTTCCTATTTATCTTCTTCTGTATAAAACCAGATGTCCCTCAGCAAAAGTTCTGGCATTTTCTTTAATTCCATCACAAAATAAAAAGTTCTACAGCTCGGCCATCCTAAGCGATTGTCAGGAGGTGGTGTGAAATTTGTTCCCATATACTGGTTCTTCTTTCTTTCTTTCTTTGTTATGTTTCTCTATAAATTCTGTGTAACTACACAGCAGTATTGATTTTACACAAGTTTGAATTTCCACATAGTTTGCAGAACTTTGCTGTAAAAATCAGCAAGTTCAAGACTAATTTTTCTTTTAGAGACAAGACTTGCAAGTGGAGTTCATCTGTCAAGGGAATATATGTCTACCATGAGATCACTGCTGATACATTTATGAAGCAATTGAGGTATATGTTTGCCAGAAATGTAGGAAATGAGTAACAGCGTATGAACAGTGGTCAAACTCTTATTGCAGAGAGATTATGATAGCACCATAGGTACAGCTACAGAATTCAGCATGACAAAGTGTTGTAAGCGGTAATACTAACTGCAAAACACTGGCTGTGTGTCTTCAGTCATCCTTCTACACTGAGGAATACTGGGCAGAATAGTCTCATGGTCTTGTTAGTTTCCATGAGTTTCTTTAGAACAGCTGATAATCTACTGTTCTATACTTACTGCAAAAATTGGCTCTTTCCCTCACTCCCATACCTTGTTCATACATGTAATACGAACTTGTGACATGAAATGTCTTAGTGTATTTTTTTCTCAAAATATGCTGCTATCAAGACTTTAACAAAATCAAATCCTATTCTGTGTTTTCCAGAATAGATAGTAATTTTTTACCTTGCAAGAGTAAGCAAGAAAATTTCAGGGTGATTCAAGAATAATACAGTGTTGGACTGAAGTCTTTCAAAACCATTGAACCTAGCTGCCACCCATCATCTGAAATGGTTGTGAAAAGTCAGTAGAGAAGCAACATCCAATATATTTCATCATAAATGTCTAAGCGGAGGTGTATGTATGTTTTCAAAGCAATGGCTGTGTGAGATCCCTTGGGATTTCGGTGATTCAGGAAGAAGAATTTTGCTTCACTATTATTTTAGAACATGAATATTTAACTATGCGGAAGAAAAAGTGGTATAAACAGGGGTTAGATATTTTTATGAATGACTATGTTTTGTGTCAATCATGCCATTAATTATCTGACAACTAGGCTACTGTGGGACTCTATCTAAACCAACCTCATAAACTGTATTTAAATGTCCTAAACACCAGAATATCAGCAAGGGAAATGGGGCAACACTACAACTGCGTTGTCATTTTTCACCTTCTTCATAAAGAAGTTTGACATTTAAATAAACAATTTCAGGTAAAGGCAAGTCAAAATTGTATTTCATTCTCTTTTCCACTCAACTCTGTGTTCATCGAACTTGGTGTCTAATAAGGCCACAAATTGGGTCCAAAATAGGGATATATTTATACCTTGTTCACTACTATTGAGCAAAGTGTGGGGGTGGGACTGTGGTCACTCCATTTTTCCTAGAGGTTAGGATTTAGCAGTGGCACAAAACATTTATGATTTCCTTGGTAATATCTGCAAGAAGCAGATAACTGCTGTGATAGGCATGAGAATGGGATAAGCAGCCTTCACTGCATTCCCCCACTCTTCCTTGTTGCCATGAGAATGCAGACCACTGGATCGTCACCCAGTCTCCATTTCTATCCTGGTCACCAGATGTCTATCAGCAGTGTAGAACTTTGTAGTTTCTATTGTTTTGTGCTTCCAACAAACAGCATGGGAAAACAGCCAGGGAATTAAAATAGGTACGATACTGAAAAGATTATATAGAGGAAATAGTGTGGATATCTCCCTGGTAATTTTTAGAGTCATTTTATGGCACAAATGCTCTATGAATAAATATATAAATTGAGGTACATTTTCTTGTACCAAATATATGTGTTTTGCCTCTCTTCCTTTGGAAATCCACTGCATACCAAAACGGCATTTAAATCCAGCTGTTGCCAACACAAGTCCCTAACTCAGTGGATGAAGCTTTTGTAAATTTTGTCTTTAATCTAGAGTTATGTCAGTACTTCACATTCTGAACTACATACATTTATAGTAGGATAAATTAGCCAATGCAAGGCTATTGTACTGCCAGAACTAATGTGATTGTAACACTTAATGCAACTGACTCTGAGCTCCAGTATCATTCAATTACATCATGATCTACTTAGCAAACCTGCATACTCTCTGATGAAAACTGTAACCAATAGCCCTTTACCAGCATTGCCACTGCTAGTAACATGCCATACCATTTGTAGCAAATGTGGAAGACCTCAGGAGGGAGGCTTTTTGGGCTCACTCTGAACTTTTCATGATTTGTTTCCAGTTTTATTTTCATTTGGTTTAGCTGTGACAGTAACTTCTCTAGCAGATCAGAAGTCGATGGCGTATTTATTTTACTTTTGTGAATCTTTGTGTGGTACACCAATGCTTTCACACTCATAGAAGCAGCAATGAATCTGTGAAGAATGAGGTGTTTATGACTCTAACTTTTACCACACAGTGCAGAGAAAAGCCCGGTGCAACGGCAGACGTGGAGACACATGGTGAGGCATAGAGGAGCACAGACATAAAATGACAAGAAATGAAGCACAGATTTTCCACTGATCAGTTAAAGAAATAAATACTTACAGTTGGGCAAAACTGATTTTAAGAGCAACAAAGAGAAACAAAAGATTGTTCTATATCTATGTCTAAAATAAACAAAAGCCGCCTTATACAGAAATTCACATTACCTGGAGGTATAACAGCAGAAGAAGAGGTGTGTGAAAAAGTATTTTAGTAAACACAAAAAGTGATTTTGCATGGATCCTAGAATAATGAACAATAAAACAAGAGGGGCATCATATTCTTCCCAGCAAAGGACTCCACATGCTGTAACTCACTCCCACAACCAATATCAGCATAAAACCACCAACCTTAGGACCCAGAGGAACAGCAGGAGGGATAGCATAAAATGAAGAAAAAGGATAGAAACAAAGAAAGTGTACAATAATTTTAACTGCATTACTATTTATTTTTAAAAATAGCTATTAGATGTAGACTAACAATGGTTCTTGAATTAGACTGTTCAGATTTCATCTATACTCAATTATATCAATAAATTACAGCCCTCATACACAAATATATACAACATATATGCATATACTGCCGCTCTGTCCTTGAACATAACAAAACATAATAGTTGAAGTAAACACCAAAAGTGGGCAAGATGTATTACTTTGAAGTGCATAGGGTTACTTTATTTTTAAAACTGTTTGTCATTATTTAGAAAAAGTGCCCAGGTCTCTGGCTGCAGTGAATGCCAGAGCCTGGTCCTTGCAGTGCAGGGCTGCAGTAATAACACCTGTGTTCGATGTGACCAGGTGAATGATCTGCTCAGCTTAGTGATTGACCTGAAGGAGGAGATGGAGAGGCTGAGGAGTATTATGGAGCGTGATAAGGAAATAGATTGGTGGAGCCAATCCCTATTGTTCCTGAGACTTAGGCAGACAGCAGAGGCTCCCCAAGATGCACTTCAGCCGCTACCACCTTGCAAAAAGACAATAGGGGGGCATAAGCAGACAGAGCACCTGCTACAGTGAGCCCTCTGTCCTCCCCCGCTCCCAACAGAATTGGTGAATTGGAGGACGGGGGGTGATGGCAAAAGGTCCCAGCTTCGCGTGGTCGCAGGCACTCCCCTTCTTTTCCTACAATCCCTCCTCAGATACAATTACAGAATAGGTATGAGGCACTGGAAGTAGAAAGGCATGCTAATGATGACACAGACGATAGTCCACCTGAGTTGGAGGAGCAGCCCAAAGCAAGATGGCCTACTCGTGTGAAAACTTCTTCTGTTAAGAAAACGAGAAGAATCATTGTTGTCAGTGACTCCCTCCTCAGAGGGATGGAGGGCCCTATCTGCCGACCAGACCCAACCCATAGGGAAGTGTGCTGTTTCCCTGGGGCCCGGGTAAAGAGACTTTGCAAAGTAGATCTCTAACCTGGTGCACCCCTCTGATTACTACCCATTACTGATCTTGCAGGTGGGTAGTGAGGAAATCAACACAAAAAGTCTGAGAGGAATGAAGAATGGTTTTAGGGCATTGGGGAGACTAATCTGGGACTCAGGTGCCCAAGTAATCTTCTCCTCCATCCTGCTTGGCACACAGAATCATGAGGAAAGAAACTGGAAAATCTCAGAGATTAATACCTGACTCCGGGGTTGGTGCCACCGACAGAACTTTGGGTTCTTTGACCATGGTTCGGTATATACAACGCCGAGCCTGCTGGGGGGAGATGGGATACACCTAAGTGCAGGAAAAGGATCTTCTTGCAGGAGTTAGTG
>VWZK01005023.1:22048-36205 GCA_013396935.1 Baryphthengus martii | reverse complement strand
AAGGAAGCCATGAACTCTATAACAGAAAGTTCATGGAAAGAAGTAGGAGGAGAAGGACTGATTCCAGCAGAATTGGAAAGACAAGATGTGTCATAGCAAGTGTGAATGTTGCATGAAGGAAGGAATTGACTTAAGTGGAAAGAGTTCCATACAGAATTCTAAAACAAGTTTCTCAAAAAGAGCATGCCAACATCTTTACATGTTTGGAAAGACTTTTCAAACACAGGCTTGGACTATGTCAGAACTCTGAAACTGAAAGTATAATTAGAATACTTGTGTTTTTTCCCAATGGTTACTCAACACAGGTGCTTTGGGTGAAGTAACAAGACATAGTGAACAGAAATCAGAATAAGCTAGCTAACCACACACATATTTAGGTTCTGTTTTAGGATTGCTTAGCCATGGTGAATCCAGAGCTGTGAAGATTTTCAGTACTGTACTGCCCAACCTAGTTAAATCTAACATGGTACACCTGTTATAACTTTAGTAACAGTATAGTTATGTGTTTAATCATTATTTATTTTTATTTCTTTTTACAATTATTTACTCTTAAATTGTTTTTACACCATATGTACCAGTATGCAGTTCACCAATCATTTAGGCATCCATGCAAAGTTGAAGTTTGTGTTGAGTCATTTCTAAGCTCCTATCAAGGGAGAAGACAGATCTTTCTGCTCAAGGAGCCCTAAACATCTTCTTCCACATGATGTATAATTAAAACCATTAATGATGCTATAGGTGTTCTATATTTTACGAAATAAGTTTTAATTAAATTCTAATATAATTAAATTAATAAGATTTAGTTAAGATTCAGAGACATTTAGAATTTAAGTATAAAAAATGGTTTAGATCTTGGAAATACTGAATGCTCTATTTGTCCTTTTCTCTTAAAGTTAGTAATTTTTACAGAAGTGCTATAAAGACTATGTTAAAGGTAGTGGAAGTATAGGTATATGTTAATTAGAAAACACCCAAGAAAAGCTGATTAGCATAGGCAAAGTATCTACTAGTATTAAAGAGATATTTTGATTCAGAAGTCATTGCATGTTCACTACTTGTCCATGTGCAACCTATTTAAACAAAAGTACGTCCCTCAGAAATAGTTTGACACTTTTCACCAAAAAAAAAATAAATAAATAAATTGAATCTCTAATTTCCACCTTTGCACTGAAAAGGATATTTGAAATTCAATTTAAGTCTGACATACAGCTATAGACCACAGCAACTTTTTTTTTTTTTGCATTTTTGTCATACCTCAGAGTCGGTGTAGACTGCTGGTCCCTACTGTATAGGATCAGCATTACCCTTCATAGTCCTGTTTTTGTTGCTTTTGTTACTTTCTGGATAGAAAAGTTCTGGTTTCACACAGGTCAAGGTCAGATACTATGTGTCTGTAATTAATTTCATTTAGTTCATGTTTGAAAGAAGTGGAAGGGGGAAAGGTGTTCTCTATGAAAGACAGTTGAGGCAGAACATTCTAGAGACTAACAGTATGTCTCTGGGAAAGGAATTGGAAATGACTAGCAAAGGGGTGTGCTTCCATATGAGAGGCTGGATAAGTGCCACTGAATTTTTATACTTGTTTTTATTTATATAGAAAAATTAATTCCTCCCTGAGACCTCATAGGACTGGATGGTTAAGGATAGGGTGTTGTCCCTTGAGCTGTTATTTAGGGTGGACTATATCGCAGGATCCCTAGAATCAAATTTTGAGCAACATTATTTACTTTTGCTAGAATAATCTGAAGTGCAGGCTTTCTAACATGGTGCCTCAGAAACATGTATAAGCAGATCCAGCCCGTAACAGAGTGGAAATCCTTTAGTGATGCTGAATTTCCTACACAGAAGCTGATCCAATTAGCTGAATTAAGCCACTGAGATGAACATAGCTGTTTGGAAGCACCTTCATTTTCTTCTATTTGTTCCTCCTCCTGAGGACATCACTAAAATTTATACATTATGTCACTGTAGGTCAAAACATAGCCACTACCTTCAGAAAGGTACAGTCTTTCAATTGAAAGAGAAGGGTTTTTTTGTTACAACTTGCAATATCTAATAGCCAGCATTTTGTATAGAGCACCAACATCAGCATCTTGTGGTTGCATATTCAAATCAGTCTTTTTCAGTTTAAGCTCCCTCCACTAAGTGAATTCCTCTTAGTAAGCCTTAAATAACTGGATTCTGCAGGCCTTGTTCATTCTTTTTCTCATGGAAATAAACCAATGAAGTAAATAGATTTTTTGTGCTCCTTAGAATTATAGTCAAGGATATTATCAGTTGTAGAAAGCAGTATCAAGCAAAAAGTAAAGAAGTCATTAATACAAGATGATGCAATGTTAACCCAAGTGTAACTCAGAAGCAGCATCAATTCAATTTTATTAATTTCTTTTAAACTGAGAGCTCACATTTTTTGCGTGCTTACAGTACTCAGTAAAATTGCTCTTGACATTGAACTCTATAGTCCTTGCATTAATAAATGACTAATTAAGGACTATATTCCTAATTTTCTGTATGCTTCTTATTCCTGTAGCTGAGATATTAGTAAGCAAGACACGGGACATTTGGGCTAGAGAGCAGCAATTTGTCCAGCATGACACAAAAACTCAGAGCAAGGAACTAAACCTCTTTTAGCAATTTATCGTTAGCCTAACTTTCAGACCACAAAACCACCCCACCTCTAAGAACACTCAATATGCTGAAATATATTACTTAGGTGATGAAACCAGAGTGAAAGTCATTTGCCTTCATGTGGTAATATGCGGGTCTGTAAAAATTTGGGGTGTTTTCTTCCTTTTTTCTTCTTTTTAAAGATGCTAGACTGCATAAATTAATTTGATGTATTCTGAAATTCATGCTTAGGTAGAAATAAGAAAGGATGCGGTTTATGTTTTTTGTGTTTTTACTATAACTATAAATATTTTTTTTAATAAATAATGCTTTGAAACCACATCTGTTAAAATCCACTCATACACCTTGATTTTTTTTTTTAATGGCAGCACAAGCAAGGCTTTGATAAAAAATGAACAAATCAAACTACTACACTAAGATATTTTATAAACAGGACACTTAAAAAAAAAAAAAATCACTCTGCACCAGGATGGTTATGGTTGGAGAAACACTAAATGCCATGTGGAAAGTATTTCATAACCACATATTCTATTTATTTTCTGCTGTTTTCTAGCACAACATACTGCTCATGTTTTGAAATCTCATAGATCTTGCTGCTCAGAATTTGAAAAAACTCTTCTCATTTACTTGAATATAAATGAAAGAGACATTAGATAAGATGATTAAATAGCAATTGGAGTAGAGGCTGGAAATTAGGTCTCCGTTCTTCTGAGTCAGTCCCTCATCATTAGCGATTCAGTTTATCCAAGTTAGCTGCTTATAGCAAGACATTGTGAATTTCCACTCTAAAGTTAGAAGTAAGTAGGAATTAGGTGCCTAATTATTTATAAATTCGTAATCTTCAGGTGCCATTGCAATAAAATAAGGTGTATAAATAACTCCATAGTTCTTTCCTTATCCTTTTAAAGAAAAGTCCAAATATTGTGAGAGAAGAAAGGAAAAATAATTGCACTTCACTTCTTTTTAAAACCGTGTTATCAAATTGATGCTACAGAAGGACCTAAAAAAAATAAGCTTTTGCTAAAACGGCTTCTGCTCAGATGCTTGTCATTACAGTCTATTAGAACACAGTTATTTCTCACTCAGCCTTTCCTAGGATAGTTCATGGCTGAAATATAGAATAGATTTCTGTAGAAAATTGCAATACTACGTTCATGGTATTTGAAGAAAAGTTGAAGCAGTTGAGGTAGTTTTAACTCCAAAACATAACTGAAGAATTTTCTATGATGAACAACGCACTAGGCTTTTTTTCAACTGTCAGGTGAAAATCACCTATCAATACCAGGGATTTTTATGTAACAGAAAGCTACTATCATATCTTCAGAAAACATTCCACCTATAGTGGAATAGTGTATTGGATAATTTTTATTAATTTTACTAAAGCAAAATCAATATTTTAAAGAAATAGGAAAAAAACCCAAAGCCAACAACACCCAAACACATATTTTCGTTTATGACTAACACAGAACAGCAGTTTGTAGAAAAGGGAAATGCATCTAAATCATGGCTACAGTTACGCCTCCAGAACTTTTGCTCAGTTCTAGTTTTAAAAGGCATATTGAACATTTCTGTATAAATTATAATGATAATTTTCTGGTAAGGTTCATGCAGAAGTTCAGTACAATTAGAAAGTTGACATGGATGTATAGTAAATTCAGCCAAAATTTAAGACTCAGCCAACTAGGATGCAGTATGGCATTTGAGTAACTGATTTAATCTTGAAGTGAGCTATATGCATGCAATATTCATAAAGTTCAATGTTTTTATAAATAATTCTTCTGTAAATAATGTTTGTTGTTATTAAGCATGTTTAATTGTTTTCTTAAATGGCTTCAGCATACTTAAGTAAGCGTAAAACCATTACAGACAGACAAAAAAAAAGTCAGTTTCAGAAGCATGAAGTGCTCAGGAAAGTAGGTCAACACTGGGAGACTATTCAAGCCACTAAGAAGAAAAACTGATGTCTAGGACCCCTCTGTTGTCAGCAGCTGCATAAAAGCTTGAAATCCGGCTGTCTCCCTGCATCTTTTCTGATTCATCATTCATCATGGTTTCATCCTAATATTATCCTGTTGAAGGATAACAGAAATTTCTTAAAAAAAAAGAAAAATACCATGGCCATCATGTCAGGGCTATAACAATATAGAATGTTATGATTTTTTTTTTTCCCGTTTGTGCACAAATGGCAATCAGGAGCCAACGCATAAATCCTACAGGCATCTGGCTATAGACCTTGAGGCTCTAATGACATAATATTAGAAACTCCCATTTCCAGAATGAGCTCTAATTTTACATCCTGTAGTTGCAGACACAAGCATGCAAATGTTATTTTCAGTTTCAAGTGCTACAATGAAGCCACCTATGTCTCAACACAGTTTGTAAATACCTCTATTTTTGAGAGAAATTGTTTGCACACACACTCCATTATATCCAGTGCTGCAGACAGAGATATTGCACTACTAGAAAAATTATTCTGACTGGATTTATCCCTGCCACAGACACACACATGCATGAGAATATGTAAAGGACTTGATCTTAAAGGACATTCTGCATGCTTATGCAGGGAGAAAAGGGGAGTGTGTGCTGCAACTCCTAAAGCCTTAGTAAGGAGGAGGATCCCTTTCTCTTTGTCTTGGGTAACAAGAGGATCATAAAACCTTTCATCCTGTTCTTATCCTGAAAAATGCCTGCTTAGAAGTATAGATCCACAGAAAATTAAACCAGAAGTCCAGCTGGGAAGATCATCTCAGAAAGTGGTGTATACACACTTCCATTGATTGTGTGGGACCAGCTTAAAAATCGTTTCTTTTCAAATAATGGTATTAAATAAAAAAGGAAAGTAAGGAAATTGCCAAAAATAATGAGGAGGACCACAGTCTTTACTTAGTTGTTTTTTTCAGAGAAACCTGCTCCTGAATTACTGGTATAGCAAAAGATAATTGATGTATGCATTATCTTTGTTGAACGGTTGCTTCTCTACAATACAGCCTACTGACAACCCAGCACTTTATTGAGATTTTGTACAAACATTCAGAATGAAATTGGCAATATTTGAAGAGATATAAATAATATCTATAACATGGTGTACTGGGGCCAGCATGCTGAGGGTCATATGGGCAGCCAACACCCTTTGCGGTTCCAAGGACACCAGTTTCCCAGAGACATGTTATTACTTCCAATTAAATCTTAATAAAAAGGCTCTCTTATATTTAACGTGAGTGGAATCAGGGCCCTGATCATTTCTGACTCCAATGCTGGACTGGCAAATGACAGTGTTTCTGGAGGATGACAAATTTGTATCGTAACAGCTGAAGTCTGATGTAATGGGTCCAGAAAAACTGAAAAAAAAAAAAAATGTCACAAGAGAATGGGATGTGAAGCACAATGATCAAACTGCATTTTGGAACATAAAAAGGAAGGAAGAGGAAAAGGTATCCTAGTTTATGCTGTATTTTAAGAAGAAATACACTTCTCATGCTTCAGCCTGTGAAAAAAAATGCTGCATAAATATCCATATAAAACTGCTGTTTTACAGCTTCTAGTTTTAAGCCTGTGGGATAGTACAAGCATTTTTTTGCATACCACTCTCAGGGTACAAAATCTATTCATGCATAGGTTACAGAAATGCACATGCATACAAATGGGAGCAATATCTGATCTGCAGAGATGCAAAAACATTTTGTGGAAGGAAATTTCTCACATTTGTGCCTGCTCTCCCCTCACCCCTCCCTGCACCCAAGAGGAAAAAAAGTGTTTTCTGAGTGAGTCACAGAGAATTAAGTTTAATCCATGCATCTGGTAAATAGCAATAATGACCTTGTACTCCACATGTGGGTGTTTTAAAGAAATCAAATGACAGCACCAATAGCATTAATCCCTCCGATAATTACAGTGATCAAAGAAACAGAAAAAAAAATAAAAAAAATTGCAGGTTTCAATGGAGGAAACTGCTCATTAATTTGTTTACTCCCTGTTATGTGCTGAGGGACTAATTAGCTAAATCATGCTGGCTTTTTAAGGACTTTGTGTTTCCTAGAAAATAATCAGTTGTTTCATTAAAAAGTCGTGAGGCACTAGGTAGATGGGTATGTAACATCAGAAATGTATGGACATGGTGATTTCAGGTTCTTGGTTTACTTATTAATTTATTTTTAAATTATGTGGCTTACTGCAGCTGCATTGACAAGATGATCATGAACAGCAGAGTGAAGTCTGCAGTACTGATCACTTTTCACTTGTTATCTCCTACTGCAACCTATTCTGTATCCAAAGGGTGCCAATACATCTGGTATTATATTGGCTTCTGCTTACGCTCTACTGCTGGTCTCTTCTCAAAGACTAGCTTTGCTCCCAGTTAATAGCATCATCCAAATCATGTGACCCTTTCCCACTGCTAACTCTTGAACCACACCTGGCTTGGAAAATTTTGGAAGGAAAATGCCAAAAGTGCACCCATCTCACTCCAACACTTTATCACTGTAAATGAATTTACTGCCCAAGTTTAATGTCCAGAAATATGCTATGAGCTGGTCAATTTGCTAATATTGATATAATTTAGGAGCTTAGGGGCATTGATTTCCTTCCATAGTTTATAGATACGATTCTGTATCACCTTATAAATCTCTATCTACTAGAAGATTTCATTACTGGTGTGGCAGGTGCAGTCTCTCTGACAGACACAACAGGGAAAATCAGTGTGTGCCAGAGCAGTTCAGAGTCTCTGCAGTTAAGCTTCACTTCACAGTGAATAAATATTGCCTCAGGGTCTAGATCCTTAGCCTCTTCTGTCACGAGCTTGCTCCCTCAATCAACTAGAATGACCACAGTGCACCCTAGACTAGGGTATAAATGGGACCCTGTTAAAGAACTAGTGGAGCTGGCACAGGCCTGGCGCAGACCTGGCAGTCAGACTCTCCCCTTGGACGCATCATCCAAGGATACTTCCATGGACTGAGTGAGTCTCCATGAATTGAGTGAGCCTTGCCCTTCCCTTTCAGGTGAGTGGTATCTTGACCACCTTTGTCCAGATGTGCCTATTTTGGTTCATCTTTCCTTAAGCTTAGGAATTAGTTGTATAGTAGTTATATTCCAACTTTGGTAGAAACAAACCCGCATTTCTTCGATAGTTGCCGCTATCTGTTTTGTGGGCACCTCCATGACACTGGTTAATGTCATTGTTGTTAACATTTTTACATTTTGCATTTAAACATGTTTAGTGTTTCAGAGAGTAGGAAAACAAATTTCAGTATTGTTGAAGATGTAATCTATGGAGATTAATCTACTACTACTACTAAACTAGTGGACGTCAGCTCTCACAGAGGCATGCTCAGTGCTGGTGAGGAGAGTAAAAAGGCAAGTAACACATGTATGACATACATAAATAAAGTATCAATCTGTGATTTTTATGGAACAGTGATAACCATAAATAAAGAGTGATGGATGGGTCAAATGGGGTGGAGAAAGCTAGCACTCAACTAGATGAAAGAATGAAAAGACATAAGAACTCTCATTACAGAGTGTGACTCAAACTCAGGGCATAAAATACAGACACTAACACATTGCTCAGAGATTGAATAAAATTCATATAGATCGCTGAAGAAGACAGTAGATTGATGCTAACAGTGAGAATAATTTTTTTTCTTGCAGCTGTTGGTTGCATTTGGACTTGTTTCTTGCTGAAGATGGTTTCTGATGAAATATATCTATGATGCTTTCATACATGGGAAATGTTAGCTATATATACAAAAAGAAATTGTGTGAAAATGATCCACCGTTACACGGAGGAAGTATGGTGAAATTCCTATCAAGGCCTACAGTGAGAATAATTAATTATGTTCCTGAATTTGGGCAGCAAAAGGAGTGGTAAAGAACTCAGGGATCATTCTGTTTTGCACTAAATATGTAAAAAAACAGAGGGAAAGAAAGCTAAACTCCTAACCTGTGCATTTTCTACATGAGTACAGGATACAAACTGCAAGGAACAGGAGTAAAATGAAGTCTAGGTGGTTGAAAGGCCTCAGTTCTTCACGATCAGTTCTGTTAAGTTAGGGTACTACTGCCTGACATTGCAAAAATTTGTAAAAGTGTGTGAAGAATGGGCATCTGGAAGATACGAACAACACAGAGAAAGAAAGTGGAAGAAGTTCATTTTTAAAAAGCATGCATATATTCATTTTATTGTGCCTCCTCATAAATTCAATAACCAAACAGGAGTAGGTGAGCAGTAGAAATATCAAGGTACCCTGGGATAGCATGAGTATTCTTGATTACTTCAACCCATGTAACATTCACTTTAGTAATTATTTCTGCATCACCTATCACGTATGATATCCTTGAAACATTTCAGGCTATTCAGATCAGAATATACAATACAGTTTTTCGCAGAATAGAAACTAGTTCCTTGAGTTATTCGGAGTAAGGTCTTTCTAAGAAAAGCATTCCCTACTACCCAAAATTAGATATAACAGTGTTAGATACAGTTTTATATTAGAGCTATGAATTTGAGATATCATTGTGTTTCATCACTCAAAAATCAGCACCCCATTCCTTATATCTTCTCTTTCATATTCCCTTTTTTTCCTCCTTCTTTCCCCTTACAAGTGCCTTGCTTGTTCGTTTGTTTTTTGTGTCTTGTTTATTTTTTTTTTGGGGGGGGGGTTGTTTTTTTTTGTTTTGTTTTGTTTAAATACTAGTCACAGCTGTATGTGATTACCTTAGGTATCAAGAAATGTAAGTGTGTTTGTCTGAAAATCTAGTCCAGGACCTTTAAAGCTTTGCAATATACTACCCACAAATAGTTCAGGTATTTTTGTATTTCATTCCCATTACGAATTTTGTTTACCTTGCCATTATGAAGCATAACTCACAATGCCAAAACATGAAAGAGTGTTTTTTAATTTCTTGCTGATACAGTGTTAAATACATATATACGGTAGCTGACAACCTTATTAGACTATTCATTATATCAGGAAGAACACGCTGCATTACAGAGACTGTAACAGGGATTGCAAAATTCCACTTAGGGGAGAGGGCATAGGAAATAGAAACTTTCTTAGAACAAAGTGAATATCAGAAAAAAAGGGGAAAAGAGGAGGGGAATGTCAAGTGTTTCTTGGTCCACGTGAAGACTTTAAACTGTTTATTGTGAGTTGGTCCTACAAACTGAGTAATGCTGTCATTCCCAATGTAATGCTGTGAAATGTCAGTTAATTTGGAATGTGCTTTTAAGTGATATAGCTGCTACAAATCCTGAAATAGATGTCTGAATCAAATTTTTGAGGATTTGTACTTGAGGGTGACAGCAAGGTTCTGTTTGGAATGCAGCAGCTTCTAGGACAGAAAAGGTAGTGATCTAATTTCATAGCACCAGATGGCAATGCAGGTGCACATAGGTACATCACACATAGGTTGCTGGGTCATGTTGGAAGACCTCTGCATAGGTTTACCTGTGATGGTACAGGAGGACTAGAGGAGCAGTGAAGTATTGTGTGTGGCCTTTGTCTTGTCTCAACATGGATCTAGGACTCCCCTGGAACTGAACTATTTCTAATTCCCAACAATAGCTCATATTGCAGATGTACAGCACCTGTAAACAAATTAATTTAATTTTCCTGTTTGCCTGTGGAAAAATAACTTCAAACACTTAAAATCCATACCCAGACAAGTGTCCTTTCCCTTTCAAATAAATAGGACTGTTTACACAGACTACACTGGAAAATGCCAGAGATGACACCAAAAATGTTTATAACGGAAACTGTGAGGGTGTAACATGCAACAAGTACTCATGGTGCACTGAAATTTCTGCTCTAAGTGTGTTCAAGGCTACTGCTATTTCTTCCCTTCTGGAAGACTTGTGTTCATTAAAACATAAAAGCAATTGGTACTTAGCACTTCTATAAAGCTTGCTTATAATTCACTGTAGGAGTCACCTTACGGTCTACCTGAATTCTGCCTATTAATTACACTGCCTGTCAGGAAAGTGGGAGGTACACAAAGCTGAGTTAGCAGCTTTTATCCACCATGAGCTCCTTATGGCAGGGCAGTATTGACTTCAGATGACTATTTTTAGATAATCTACATCTTCACATCAACATGGTAAGAGATTGATGCAGTGGATACTGACTAAATCTGTTTCTAGAAATGAGCAAATGATACAATTTTAGACCATCAGAGTAAATATTATTTTCTTGTCCAACTAAAATGAAGCTCTGGTTTCATTAGCTATAAAAAGATACCCACAACAACAAAAAAACAGATGCTGGGTTCTTTTCCTAGTGAGAAGCTAAATGAGCAGTTAACAGCAGTTACAGCAGTTAACTAGAAGCAAAGATCTGCTCCAAAAGCACACTAGGAATGCTGCACTGTACACATTTTAACAGGGTTGTACATATTTTACTAATCTTCTGCTTTACTTGTTCACATGTAAAGCAAGCAAGGTGTTGCTGCAATGAAACTGTTCTTAAAACTTGCCCTCTAACATGCATGCAAAAACTACTGCAGCTGGACAGACGTGTACAAATCCCCCAGGGATGATTCACAGCCCCAGGCAATTGACCTAATTTTGCAAACTGAAATCTGTCAACATAGCAGGCTGCTGCTGCTTCTAAAATAATTATTGGAGCTGAATAGAGAAGATGCATTTTTCAAGCCAAACCATTTGGACATATCAACACTAGAACAAAAAACCCAAACAGTCATTTAATATTGATTCAAAAGCTGTTTTGTAATTAATTTAAAATGCATATGTCTCGTTATTTATGTGTTGCAGACAAGAACTGAATGTTTGCTACCTCGTAGGCCTTTTGTGTTCAGAATTAAGGTTTTCTAGAAAGCATTCAAAGGCCTTCCTCCCAGGTGAGTGATTTAAGCAAATGGCTGGACTCAGACAGTGTGCCATGAACTTCAGTGGATTAGAAAATGAACATAGGAGATTGCCTATGTATTTTAAACTACCAGGTTAGAGTTTAAGAAACTGCAAGGGAATTCAGTTGTTGGAATAAGAAATCAAGGGGCTATAAAAACACAATTCATACTGAAATACAAAATAATACTGTGTTTACGTATAATATATCAACCATACTGCATAACTGACAATTATTGGAGGCAATGGGAAAGGTTTCTGGATTTTTTTGACAAGGTATTAGCAAATATATAACAGATCAGTTTGAGGGATGTCACTATTTTTCATCACTAAAAATTTAAGCCATTAGGAATACTGTCTTTTCAGTTTCATAATCAGAAAACAAAGTAAGCAGTACAGCTGTACAGAGACTTCTCAGACACACTTCCGATAATCTTGCTCTGTTTCTTCTTACTAACCTGTTGCAGAACATGGAAACTGAAAACAAAGTAATTATCCATATTCAGAGAACTCCTTGCACAAAATCCAAAAAATCACTCACCTACATGCCTCTGGCACTACTTTTCCCACTATCTTTAGAATCAGAAAATCCAATTGGATCATATTCAAAGATGAAAATACATTCACCCCACCCAGAAATGGATCTGTCTCAACAGCAGACTGCCCGACTGCTTCTGGGGGTGGTAAATCTTACCCAGGAACTTAGAAAGAAGTGCCTTGTGATAAATTGTACTCTCATAGGTAGCTGAAAATTGAATTGATTAAACTTCACAGAGGAAATTGTAAAAGAAGAAAAATACTAAATGAAGGTTAGTACTGAAAGAGAACAAAAGGAAAACAAATAAAGATGCTCACATTTCAGCTTCTTCATCCCTTCATTCCACTATCAGAAGAGATTAAGACCCAAAAGCAAGGTAGCCATTTGTATGAGATTATGTCATCCTATAAAAGCTTACAGTAAATCGATAAGCATATTGAATTTCCACAGCTTACCTAGCATGTAAGATTTGGATCCACACAAAACATGTGCAGAAAAACCCTTAGTGTCTTGGGAGGCTGGAGGAAGGGAAAGTATCTTCTGCTTGATCTCCACTTTCTGTAGGAAGGCAACAACATGAACAAACACTGTGGTTGTGTTCTGCATCCCTCTCAAGGAAACAAGGCAAGAATATATAAAATCTGTCCTCAAGCTTGGCATGTCCTCTGGCGGCTGTTCTACTGTTCACAGGCTTGTGAGATCAAGCATTTTTACTGTAGTGACTTATAACTTGTAGATTGACAAAGACATATATCCACACTGAGAGATATAATGATGTGAATTGGTTCCATCAGCTATCTGCCAAGCATGTAAAATACCGTTACAAAAGTTTCATAATTGAAACAACAAAAAGGGATCCGAATTAATTTGCCCTTTTTCAAATAATATGATGATTCTATTTGCCATTTAGCTACACCTACAGCTGTATTATGTTGCAACATAATACAACAACCAATTGAGTTCTTGCCCAGAATTAAAAATTTATTTAATTAAGATAATTTTTTGAATCATCTGAAGTGATCACTCCAAATCATAGAATCATATGGTGTTTTGAGTTGGAAACAACCTTTAAAGGTCATCTAGTCCAACCCTCCTGCAGTAAGCAGAGACATCTTTAACTAGATTAGGTTGTTCACAGCCCTATCCAACTTGATCATGAATGTTTCCAAATCCCTTAAAAACATACGTGCCTGTGAAAGTTCAGTGTTAGAAAATTGGAAATTAACCTAGATGACAGAGATGAAGTTTGTATCGGTAACAGAAATGCCAACAGAATTCTAACAGGTTCAATGAGTTCCAACATCATGAAATAGTATTTGTAAATATGTAGTAATTAGCAGTAAGTTATCCTGTCTCAGTGTTAAAATGATCCATTCTATCAACTGACATAACAGGTAAAAAGTCAAAGACTGAGTTGTCACCAGTGTGAAAGGAAAGCTACCTCTGTAATCACTTCCAGACCTTCAGTCAACATTTATTTAACTGACTTTGACTTAGATTTCAGTGTTAAAACATGACAATAAATTAAAAGCAACAGAGAGTTTAATCTTATTCAGTCCTACTCAAGCAAAGTAGAAGAAATTAAATGATCTGTCAAAGTCAGGAAGGTAAAGAGGTCAGCAGCAGCACCCTCACATCCTAAATCACACCTGGTACCTGGTATGAAAGGAAAGGCAACACTTTCCCTTATTTTATCAGACAGAAGCCTCTTTTTTTCCTGGTAAAATATTAATATTTCATATGAGAAAGAAAAATGAAAGATAATCATCTTACAAAGGGTGGCATTCAGAGATATGCTATAAAATATCTTTTTAAACATCAGCCATGAGATTTTGTTTACAACAGGTTTTCTCCCTAGGGCCTCACAATCTATATGAAATACTCTAAGAGCTGAAGTTCTTTTGATAAGTGGATAATTTTTTGAATATATTAATCTCTTACAAGGATGAAAATTTGTCTAAATAAAAATACATGTCTTTGTTAAAAATATAACTAGTTTTTTTAAAGGGTCTCTCCAAGGGCTAGCCACATCTTTTGAATATTGTTTCAGTAGTGAGACAGGGGAGAGCTGATAATGTATGCAAGGGAATAAAGAGCCAATATATTTATGATGGCTTTAGAAGAAGCTATG
>VWZK01005023.1:0-21982 GCA_013396935.1 Baryphthengus martii | reverse complement strand
CTAGTTTGCTCATGACCTGCAATTTCCTTACTGTACTTCCCTGGACAGAGATTTCTAACCAAGCAGAAGTAATCATTGTCAGGGTAAACAAGTTGAAAGTAGCAAAATAGAAAACACAAGTAAAAAGTTGTTGATGAATTTATTACATAATTGAAGTTGCTTTATTTTGAGTAAAAGAAATCCCCACCTGAAGAAATGCCAAACTTTTAAGGTATTAGATTGATAAGCCGTTTTGGAGATCCTACCCATGTCACAGCTTTCATTTAGAGGCCTAAGTTTCCAGTTTTTCACACAGGAAAAACGGGAAGTAGAAATAAAATACTAGCAGTGACACCACAATGTAACCAATTCTTGCTTAACAGACCTAATTCCAAATACTGGAGAATTAGGAGGCATCAGTTACATTGGCAAGGCCGATTGTGATGTTGCTATAAGGCCCAGTAAAGGTTCCCTTTCTTTTTCAGTCCTCTCTTGTAACTTGCTCGTACCTTGACATATAGACTTCTTTGCAAAAGATCTTACTCCTCCCTCTGATAATGAATTTGTCCCTGCTGGAAAGAAGACCAGACGTATTCCAGGAGTATGGCTTGTCAAACAGAAGCAAAAGCAGTTGACACACATCCTGAATATTACAGGTTCTTGAGGCTGTGAAAGAAAGAATAAAACCAAGTGACACCATCCATAATAAACACAATATTTTGCTCCTTCATTCACACTGTTTTGCAGAACATGCCCTGCATATCAAAACAAGTGGGAAAAGGATAAACATTTACAGTTTGGTCTGTTACTAACATTGTGGTAACATTCTCTCACTATCTGAGAGTCCATGAGGGAGTTTGCTACAGATATACTTTGAAATTCTGAGGTTCATTTTAAATTAATTTTGCTATAATCAAACAATCATATTAGTGTTATTCAACTGATTAT
Organism: Baryphthengus martii; assembly: GCA_013396935.1. Taxonomy (NCBI): domain Eukaryota; kingdom Metazoa; phylum Chordata; class Aves; order Coraciiformes; family Momotidae; genus Baryphthengus; species Baryphthengus martii. Next base: position 21,055 of record VWZK01005023.1, on the reverse strand, counting down.
AGTTACACTAACTAGCTGCAATGCTACTGAACTCTCAGACAGAACTTTATAAATATGGGAATTCAGTTTCCAAAAGAGAAAAATATTTAAACATGTTTGTAATCAGAAACATGGAATGCTAATCTAATTCCTCTGACTTCGATGTAAATTCAGTTAGGCCACAGTGAACATTTTGGACAACTCCTCCTGAAATACACTGCAATATTCATGACACTAAAGCCCAAAGCAATAAAATACAAGTAACGAGTGATAGGACAAGACAAAATGGCCTCAGGCTGCTCCAGAGGAGGTTTAGGTTAGATATTAGGAAAAATGTATTCACTAAAAGGATTGTTAAGCCCTGTATCAGGCTGCCAAGGGAAGAGGTTAGATCACCGTGCCTGGGCATGTTTAGAAGTCATGTAAGTATGATGTTTAGGGACGTGATTTAGCAGTGGATTTGATAGAGTTAGATTAGTAGTTGGGCTCATTAATATCAAAGGACTTTTCCAATCTAAATGATTCTATGTTTCAATGAAAGCACTTAAACAAAAGAAATGCAATCACAGGGAAATCAAATCTCATGTGCAGCTTCACACTGCTTTTTTTTTATTATCATGCAAGTATCTTTATGCCCTTCAGTATGAAGGAAGTAACTGTGCCTTTTTTTTTTGTTATAAATTTGCCCGTGAAATCACCGACCAGCCTATGTCTCTGCTTGATCTAAATGAAGACACCTCTAAGAAAGCCCACTTTAGTACATGTGAGGAGACAGACAGCAGGAGGGTGCTGTCATCAACAGGAACACACAGCAAACAGACTTGTTCTTCCCTCCTCCTCTTGCACATACCCTCTTCTCTTCCCATACTGGTCAGACTGCCAGCTATAAACCCGAACTTCTGCCTCATAGCTAGAAAATATCAGCTGCAGTTTACAGATTAGGCTACTGAGAGCTTCTGTCACAGTGATGCTCCTGGACACAGGCTGCAGAAGAGTAGGATTACCAAGATACAGAAGCACCTGAAGACACTGTGGCATTGTATATGCAGTTCCTGTGAATGAATGGTGGGTTTTCATTTTGTCACAGACGTGCCTAAGGACAGGACAGATCTTGTATCCTACTAGCTCTCCCATGTGCCCAAGCCACATGTGCTTCACCTCAGGGCCCGAATAGGCCAGGTCTCTAACATAAGCTCTCCTATATCCAGAATGGTTTCTGGACTGAATTGTGGCTTCTTTCCAAGGCAGAATATGGGGAATGGTGCTTCAGGATAGCTCCCAGTCCAGCTTAGGTGTGAGGTCCTGGAGCAGAGGAGAGGAAGAGAGGAAGGCAGCAACACAGCCAGCAGCTGCCTTTACAAAACGTGGAGCAAGGCTGCTGCAGCTGAGCAGGTGGTCAATCCTCAAGGGCAGCTTCAGAGGGAGAAGCCCCCACTTCTGTTGCCTCACCACCAGGCCAAACTTTTTGCATCTCTGTGTGTGCATAGCCTTGTGCATCTTGGTTCCCAGACTTGTCTGTAGGAGCACTTATCTTCGGCAAGTTTTATAAGTAATTCACAGGATATTAAAGGCTATTTTTTCCCCTTCTCTCTAAATATGCCTATTAGATACATGTTTTAACCTGGGAAAATCTTTTGCACTGCCTCAGGCTTGGTAGAGCCTCTTCTTCACATGATAACAGCTTGCTGAGCTGGAGGGATGCACTGGAACATGGTGTTTGGAGGAGACAGAGGGGTATCATTCGAGGATTGCCCAGGAGAAAGAACATGCAGCAACAGAGACGATCACAGGGCATGAGGTGCAGCCTGCCCACAGTGCACAGGCTGCAAGCTACATGGGGAAGAGGCATTTGTTCTGATGCCACCCCATGACAAGTTAGCCAGAGATCAGAGCTACCTTAAAGCCTCTGAGTTGCTGTGGCTGTCGAAGACAGGGATAAGCTGATGCAAGCAAGAGAAAAACATGCAGGGCTGTTTGCAGCAGCAGAGTCAGGGCTACATATTCTTCAGGTACCTCTGAGAACAACACACATGCTGGCAAGGGATGAATTTCTCTCTCAGTATAAAGCAAAGTAATCATGTATCTGCTCTGATTTATGGCAAGATACCTGCATTCCTATAGATTCCTGTTGATAGCTGGAAACAATCAGCACCGTGATGCATGCTAGCAACTACAAGGGTCATTACCTTCTGCTTTCATTAAGTAAGTAAAATACTTACAAATGTTACGTTCTGATTTATAGAACTAGTTTGATTTTTAATCTCTGTACCAGAGACATTTTACATTAAAGCACCAAGAAAATAATAGGCACTACGCTTACCTAAAAGAGTTTTCTAAATGACAAGTATTATCGGGCTAATGTATTATTATTGCTATTCATAATTAATGGAAATGTAGCATTTTTCGCTAATGGAAATGAACCACTGCAAAGAGCACTTTGATTGCATTATGTTTATTATCCATCTCAGAAACTAAAAATGCACTTAACTTGTAATTAAGGTTACACAATAAAAGCTTTGTAAATACTGCAGTTGGAAAGTGTCCACTCAACATCACATAACTACCATTAGTCAAAATATTTTCTCTATGGAATGTGTCTTTGAAATGACAAAATTGTTTTCTTAAAGGAAAAGAAGAAGGAAAAGAAAAACCTTGAAGGAAGCACTACTTTTTTTTCTCCACAGCTTTCACACTTACTTAAACACTTCAACACTTCATGTGAGCAGTAATAATAAAACAAACAAACAAACAGATCTGTGGTAATCTGAAACTTCTCTCACTGTTGGGGAGATGAGGAATGGAACCAAACTGGGGAGTGTTGGGGGAGGGGGCAATAAATCTGGTGAGTAAAAACTATTTGCAAACGAAATATGCAAAATGGATGAGAAAATGGATAGCAGAATGTCAGTGTTTTTACTCACCATTTTCAGTCCAATCTGCGGATGAGGCCATATCTCTGGATTGAATGATATAGTCGAAGTAGGTAAAGTTCTCTATAGGAACAAAAAAGAAGAAAAAAAGAATAATTTAGCCCATTTTATTATAAAAAGAACAAAAATCAAGCTGATCATTCTGAATGTATCATATTCTGGGGTTTAATGTATTAATAATTATGGAAAAACAAAAGCCTATTTCTTCTATAAAACTGCAGCAAATTTAAAATCTATATTTCACTCCATCTAAAAAAAAATACCAAAATAATAGTCATTTAAAGAGCAGATTGCAAATGCTCATCATTATATTTTCTGAGGAGAACAGAAACCTAGATGACATATCAGAAGGAATCGCACTTCATAAAAACTAACTGCAAATATTCATCAAAATTAATTAGCATCCTATAAGGGACATAACGTTAGATAAAACATGGTTAAAAACCCTGATTTTAATGATTATTAATGGAGAGGAATTTTAAGGCACTGTACTGTCATTTGTGGTCTGTCCCTGAAGACAATAAATTCATTAGACCACCCTAAATTCACAAAAGTTGGAGTATAATATGTTTTTCGTTCTTCCTTTCTGTAACAACTAAATGAGATAAAAAAATAGATTAAGACTGTTCATACTTAGTTCTATTCTGTAGTTTAATTACTGAGTTCTTTCACTTCATATTTTATGCCAAGATTTCTTTTGGGGATGAGCAGCCAGTCCACTATGGTAGGTAGAGTAAGCTAAGTTAGAGAGCACTGCAAGTCATTGGATAGCATTAGTGAATGCACAGACTTTCAAGTTTGACTCTTCTCATGTCCTGATCTTCAATTCCCTTCTAGTTTCACCTGGTTACTCAAAGACTCTATCACAAAGATGAATCTCATAAAAACTATCATTTATGTCATCCTGCCATTCTGAGCAGTGCAAAAGTGGCCTTTTGACATCCCACTGAAGCTCATTTTGCATACATTATTCAGTGCAGTCAAAGAGACACAGTGTAGAAATGACATTGTGAAAATTCTAGACTATATGTCACATACTAAGGATCCCACATGGGCAGTGATTTGGTGTTGGATTCCCTTTGGCACCACGGCCACAGAAAGTTACAGATACCCATCTGGTTGACTAAGACAAGCCAGTAGATTTTTTTTTTTTTAAACTTTAGGAAAATTTTTGATGATGTCTCTCACAGCATCTTTCTGGACAAAATGTCCATCACACAGCTAGACAAGCCCATAATACATTGGTTGAGCAATTGGCTCAATTGGCAAGTGGGACATAAAGGCTTAGAGTACATTTGGCTACAATCAGGCTGGTGGTCAGTCACCAGTGGGAACCTCCAGGGCTCAGTGTTAGAGCCAGTGCTCTTCAATGACTTTATAAATAATCTGGATGCAAGAATAGAATGTACACTGTGTAAGTTTTCCAGTGATACAAAACTAAGAGGAGTTGTGACCTCCCTCAAAGTTAGAGGCCTAAAAGAGAGACCTGGTTGTACTAGAAAGCTAGGCTGTCACCTACAGTGTGAAATTTAAAAAGAGGAAGAGCACGAGCTGCATTCTGCCCCTGGGACAGGTTAATCCTGCTTATACATACAAACTGGGGGACAAGAGGCCAGAGATCAGCCCTGCGGAGAGAGATCTGGAGTTTTGGATTGATGGTAAGTTGAATATGAGTCAACAGGGTGCCCTGGCAGCCAAAAGGGTCAACTGTATCCTGGAGCATAACAAGCACAGCATAACTGACCAGTCAAGGAAGGTGATTATCTCACTCTATACCATGCCGATGCTGCCCCACCTCAAGTACTGCATATGGTTCTGGGTACCTCAATATATGAAGGACATCAAACTATTAAAGTGTGTCCAGAGTAGGGTGACCAAGGTTGTGAAAAGTCTAAAGGGCAAGACTTAGGAGGAGTAGCTGAGGTCACTTGGTTTGTTCAGCTTGAGAAAGAGAAGTCTGAGAGGTGATCTCATCACAGTCTACAACTTCCTCAAGGCAGGTAGTTGAGGGGAAAGTGCTGATGTCCTATCTCTGGTGACCAACGATAGGACACAAGAAAATAAAACGGGACTGCATCAGAGGAAAGTAATTTTAGACCTTAGGAAAAGGTTCTTCTCTGAGAGTGTGATTGGTCTCTGGAACAGGCTTACTAGAGAACTTGTCGCAGTACCAAGCCTCTCAGAGTTCAAGGAGTGCCTGGATGACACACTCTAGTCATATGGTTTAGTTTTGGGTAGTCCCACAAGGAGCAGGAAGATGGTGATCCTTATGGGGCCCTTATATGGCCTAATGAACCACAACAGGAGATACACCTTCCCAGGACAGAGTACTGACAATAAGGCTACAAACCCATCTCCATTCCATTCTGGGATATTGTGGTGGGTTTGACCTTGGCTGAGCGCCAGGTACCCACCAAGTCACTTTATCACTCCCCCCCCACTTACTCAGAACGACAAGGAGGGAAGAGAATAAGATGGGAAGAGCCTGTAGGGTACCATAAAGGCATTTTAATAGGAGCAGAAAGAAAAGCAAAGAACAAAAAGCAAGCCGCGTGCGCGCGAAGCGAAGCAGGACAAGATCTTATTCTCTACTTCCCATCAGCAGGTGATGTCTGGTCTCTCCTGGGAAGCAAGGCTCTGGTACGCATAGCGGTTGCTCGGAGGACAAGCGTCTTCACCAACAAATGACCCCAACCCCCTTCTCCTCTCTCCTCCTTTTATACTTGAGCTGACCTCATGCAGTGTGGAATATCTCTTTGGTCAGTTTGGGTCAGCTGTCTTGAATGTGTCCCCTCCCAAGATCTTGCCCACCCCATCCCACTTGGAGGTGGGGAGGAAGATGTTGGAAAGCCAGCCTTGGTGCTGTGCAAGCGCTGCTCAGCAGCAACCACAACACTGACGTCTGATCTGCCTCCCAGTACAAAGCACAGCACTGTAAGAGCTGCTCTGGGGAACATTGACTCCAGCTCACCCAAACCCAATACAGATATAGACCCATATTATCTCTTAACTCCTCTGTATTTCTTTTCTGATTCTGTTGAAATATCCAATCTCTCCATTGTAGAAATATTGGTAAGTTGGAATGACTGTAGGTCACTGTGAAGAAATTTCAAAATTACAAAGAAAGAAAACAGTGAGCCATGAACTAAACTGATCTATTCAGCTATGTTTCATTTTCTTTTCCCACATTGTCTGATTTATCGTGCCCATATTTTCAGTCATTCCAAGTTCTCAGAAGCAGAGCAGTTTTTCTTAAATCCCTCTACAGTTTCGGCCAATTCTCTGGCACAATTCAAATGAGTGGGAAGGGGGATTCTTCAAACATACATTAAAATATTTACTTGCATGCTAATGTATGCATATGATGTTTCAAAAAATAACAGGCAGACTAAATGTACAGATTACTGTTGCTTTCATATTTTGCTATATTTTAAAAGAAAAAAATGGGACTCTATGCTTGAAAATTTAATTTGCTTAAACATGAAGAAATACATAGAACAGTATGCAAAGAGAAGAAGTTGTGTTTATATCTTTAGCCTTTATTGGGGACTGTAAGTTACAACCAATGATCTCCTGATATATTAGCGGCAAACATACTTTCTTTGGATGAAATTCTGTCATCATTCTAAGTGGACAGGGATATCCATATTGTAATCATTCAGTGTAGTTCTAAGTGGGTTAAAACATCCTACATCCTCACATGCCATAAATCCAGGGAAGCACTCTTCTCTAGTGGGTCTATCAGTGCAGTCTTTGGAAAAAAAAGACAAAGAATAGTGAATTTCTGCAGGTTTGATTCCCAGTCACAGTATCCATTAGCTACAGCCACTATTTGAAGCATGAGATCCCTCCTACAAATATCACTTCCAAAGAGATGATTTTAAAAGCTGTGAAATTAAAATACCCTCTTTAAAAAATCACAGGCAGAGCATGTGGTCATTTGAACAAAGCATTTTCACCTACTATTATAAAACATTTTTCCAGCGGTATCTAAGAAAGGTAAGACCTGGAAGGACAATGAATCATGAGCCATGGGCCTGTGCTGGCCATTGAGGAATATTCAACACATTTGTCCGCAATCAGATGCCAGAGTAACAGTAATTAGCAGTGCAAAGAGAATTTCACAAGAGCTTGAGGGAGCAGGAAACGATTACTTCTGCAAAAACTTTAGGCAGAATGTCTAGTGTGAACCCTGGGATTCAGTAGGATGTATGTCCTCTGGAGACAGGAGCCTTGCAGAGTAACTTCACAGAGCTATTGAAAAGAGGGTGCAAGAAGTCTGTTCCTTGACAGCTTCAGCTCTTCTAATTGCAAATTCAATAGTGCTTTTTGCTAACTTTGTCCCATTCAGCAGCTGGGGTGCTTTATATAGAGCTGATCAGAGACAGTGGGTATTTCCGTCTACCCCCTGCTATCAGTGGTGGCCCAGTACCTCCAACCACACACCTACTCAGGTGAAAACAAAGAGATAGAGAGGGGATATGTTCTGTCCATTTGAAGCTATTGCTTCAAAGGCCAACATCAAAGTTTCCTTTCTTACCATGTCCTGGATTTGTAACAGTGAATGCCTTTTGCAAGTCTATAAACAGGATGCCCCCACAAGGAGTTAATACGGTTGTTATTATTATAGATGTACTTTTCTAAGTGAAGCCAGTAAAGTAACTTTTTCAGCAATATCCTTTGTTAGTTTATAATTCCAAGCTGCAGAAAGACAGACAGACAGACGGATAGATAGATAGATAGATAGATAGATAGATAGATAGATAGATAGATAGATAGATAGATACGTAGGTAGATAGGTAGATAGATAGATAGAATTCTCATGACTGAAACTATTTTTAAAAATCTAATAGCCCTTTTTGGTGGATAAGACATTTCTTGTTCCAAATACACATCTATGTCACACATGGATATCTGCACATTCATATGTGCATACTAGCATATGCCGCTTACTCATGACAAAGGTTAGGCTAAATCTTCTTAAGTCCTGAGGCTAAAAGCATATTATGTGTCCTGATTTATGTGGTTCTTTCCATTCCATTTGTAATAGACACAAGAAACTGTATTTTTGGAGAGCTTATTTTACTTAAACTTTTGTTTTCTTAAGGAAAAAAATAAGAAGTAATTCTAACAGCTGACAAAGCTATCCTCAAAGTCAGCTCTTACTTCTAGCCATGCTATGTTTATTCACATTAAGCCACATGGGTCCCTCCAAGCAGTCAAAACAAAATTGTGATGAATATGGGTAGAACAATTCAGCTCTGAATAGTCTCATTGTTTTGATTTGATTTTTGAGAATTTTTTTTATCATTTATGTCTGTCAAAATGGAATAAAAATGTCCTTGTCACTATAGTCAGTATGCACATAACTGTAGCTTGTTCACATCTGTGTTACTACTTCTATGTTTAAAGCTGTGCAAGCACACAAATTGTTATTGAAATAGTAACTATTTTCTGAAGGTAAGGAAACTTTAATCTAAATTGTAATTTAGTTTGTCCCTAGAAATCCTCCAAAGTCTCAAAGACCATATAAGATGAAAAGGTGACCTCTGGATCAGAGTTTATTGTATCAGAAATACGGATAAAATTTTATATGGATGTCATTTACAGAAATGAAAATGAATCTCATCAAAGAATATACCTGGTCGTCTTCACCTTTGTAAAGATTTACAGTCAAAACAACTGCTATTGCAAAGCTACAGAGAGAAACCACAGTTGAGAGTCTGAAGTGAAATTATTCACATCTCCATAGACAGTTTAACCTTAAACCCTGGAAAGTGTGTTACACCATTTTGTTTCCATTTGTGAAGATTTCTAGCTCTTTTAAAGGTTCAGTTAAGGTCCTAAGCTCTGGTCCTCCAGGAAAGTAAAGTTAACTCTGAAGACTGGAGTCCTGGCACTTCAAATTGTATTGTATGTGTTAAAAATGAATGAGATAAGGCTTAAACAGGAATAATTTCTTATTATGTGAGATTTACAGGATTGACAATTCGGGAAAGAAACTCTTATTCCATCCGCACTTCCCTTACCTATATTCTCCAATCCTACAGACAACCTAAACTATTAATTCTTCCAGTAGGATGTTTTGTTCCAAGCTCTTTCAAATTTTCTGATGTCTTCTAAATCTCTACAGTTACTGGTTGTAGTGCTGTACTCCTTGTGTAGCTACAAGAAGGAACTAAAATCACAGAGACTACTTCCAACACATGTTGTTCATTAAAATTGTTTTCCATTCAGTGAAAAGTAAATCTAGATATACTGGTGTCTCCACATGAAATATGAGGAAATAATCTAATGCAAGGAGCAAGAAACAGGAAGGAAAGCTACATTCGTATTCATTTAAATGGTTTGATGAAGATTTCAGAAAAACTGACGTAATGTTGAAAAGACTGTTTTATTCCCCAAGGAGGCATACTTGATTAGTTGAATTTAGTATATCTCTATTATCTCTATTTGTATGTCTCTTGGGCACATTCTTTGTTATCAATACTAGTAAATCAACTGTTCTATACCTGGCTAAATGTATTATCAATTGTACATCATGTATGTACAATGAATACACTGGCGTGCATGACAGAGCAAACCTGAGCAACATGAGTCATGCTGTGCAGAGGTTGTGACACAATCCTCAGTGTTCTGGTTAGAAAGCCAACTAGTGCCCTGTTCATGGCACTGGTTAATGATATGGTAAAGCAGAAAAACACTCTGTCATAGTCATTGGCACTTTCGGGAAAACTCTGGGGGAAAAGGCAGTCAGTTTTAAGGTATTTTCTGGTGTGAAAAACACAAGTTGAAACTTATCTCATTTATAGAATTTGTTCACCAGAGTAAGGTTTCTAGAATCAGACTTTCCACACATATAACATATATGGCATAGAAATCAACAGATATTTAAACAGTTCATGGGTAGTAATTAATCTAAAAAGGGAAAAGATATCCGTGTAGTGATGGTCAAAACTAGTTTAATAAGTAGTGAATCTTCCTGGATTTTGTCTTAAGCTTGGCTCCTCAGGACTCCTTTGGTCCAAATCCTCGCACTACTACTTTATTTCTGATCTACTAATCTCTTCAACTATGGATTTAAAAACTATGTGGGCCTTAGTGAAAGCTTCACTTGCTCACCGCACAAGAGATGAGCTGCAAAGATGGCTCATGGACATTTCCTGGTTCAAAGCCATATGCAGCTACATCTCTGCTCCAGTTTTATTCTTACTTTACTAATTCCTTCTAGACTAGGACACAGAAAGGCAGATAAGCCTTCTGGCAGTTCCAGCATGGCTATGACATGGATCTTTTAATGGATGTGTCAAGGAAACCTCCTTTTCACAATAATAAGGTCATCCTTTATTGGGATAAACACAAGAACTTCCCACAGGCCTCACTCTTAGTTTGAAACATTGCAAACTGGTTGCAGTCCTTTTTAGCCTAAATCATAGGCCTGTGGTCCCCATAGGTATAGCTCTAACTCTAACCTAAACTGGAATGTTTGTGTATGTCTAAATTGTAGGCCAGTGGTCCCCATAGATATAGCTCTAACTCTAGCTTAAACAGGAGTGTTTATATATGTGCTTACCTGTGCTTTATGGAAATGTTTTCAATTTTGACTTTTAATCATGATTTGCAACTGGAAAATTGGTAAAATATTTTTAGGGACAAGAAGGGTTTTTTCTCTCAACACTTTTTTTCCAAAAATCTTTTGCTAAACAAGCTATTAAAACACATTTGCTAGTATGAAAAAGTACTGTTTAAAACTGCAAACATAGTGTTACAATTAACATTAACAATAACTGCTAAAGGGTAATGGATATTTTAAAGATGATTCTGCACAAAAGTTACAGTTAGCTTTGGCTCTTCCCGTGAGATTCCTTGAAAATATTTGAGGGGACCATAGTATAGAACAATAGAAATGGTATAAGGAACACATAGATAATGTAATATGGTGTAAAAAGTTTTCAACAATGATGTCAGTACAGAAAGATTAAGCTTTTTAAATTAGTGTTGGAAAACTTAGATTGCACTCTATTATGTTATATAAGGCATGATAATGCATTGTCACTCCAACAAATCCTGCCACCTTGGATTCTTATTTCTGGATTCATGATCTATTTATTGGGGCAAATAATCAAATCCATTTCTATTGAGATACTGTCTTCATGCAGAAGGAATACTTCTCATATTACATTTGAGAGCATGAAATTTCATTACAGAAAGGCTCATTGCATCTGCACATTCTGTAAATCAGAATGCCCTGATTTACTCTGCAAAGATTACAATGGCATTTTCGTGATTCTGAAAGTATTCCATCCTGAGATTTTAAGAATAGAATCTTGCTTTGCAGCTCCAATAGGTGACAGAGAACAAATCACAAATCACGGCAGACGAGTCCTTGCCAGTTGGTGTCTTTGTCTCCATAGTCCATATTTCAAACATGACAAACTTAGGGATGGGTAGAGGTCACATGTGAAGACTCTACAGACGGTTTTCAGCCTTCTAGTTGCTTTTGTTAAATTCTTCTCCCCAGATCGGAGAAGAGATGTTGCCTACATGTTACCTACATGTAAAGTTAATTATTAATATCTCCCTTAAACACATCAGTAGATTCTATTATAAGCTAAAATATGTTATTCAGAAGTCTTCAAAATAAGAGTAGTGATTGGGGTGACATTCTGTTTCAGATTCTTGCTATTTTAGTAGACAATTATATTTTATTTTAAGATACAATGTTTCTTTCATTTAATACCAGTGGTAAATACTACCACGGGCCAGCCCACACATACAGTAGTCTTTGAAACTGTGGAGTTCATTTCTCTTCTGTATTAGTCCCACAGATGTTCTATAAATAAATAGCGCGAAAGCGTAAGACTAGTTTGAAATTTGTGTTTGAGTAGCTAAATTTCCTTAAGGTATAGGGCATTATAACTTCACAAGTGACCAACTCCAGAAAGTAGTGTGAAATTTTGTGTGGAGGGATTCTATAATTAGTGGTGTATAAAAACAATCTCTGAGCTAGTTCCTCAAATTATACTAACACGCGTGCAAGTCAAACTGTTTCGTACTAAATGGATAAGGAAAAAGATAGACTACAATGTGTACACATTATAAAATGAGACCTATTCATAAAAATTCCAAGGTCCATGTGAATTCTGTTAATATGAAGAAGTCAAATGTCATACTTCTTTCACCCAAATCAGAAGTTTTCCAGTTACATCCTGACTAAGTTTAACAAAGCTCAGAGAGAACTTTACAGTTTTCTGCACAAACTTGGTCCTATTATAATCTGATCTGATAGACTGTAAAACTCTTTTACTAAATAAGCTATCTTTTGTTAATTTCTGGGTTGTTTTTTTGTTTGTTTGGTTGGGTTTTTTGTGTGTGTGGAATTAATCGAATCCTTCTTCCTGAGCAAGTCCTTCACCAGCATGGATGAGTGCTTACAATTAGGTAGCATGGCTGATTAGTAGCAAATGATGTAAAATTGAACATAAGATCAATCCAGAACCTGAAAGTCAGAGAAATAAAGGAAATAATTGTATGTGAGGTGTGTACTGATATTTAAAATATGTGAGCCAGCTTTACTCTTACATGCAAGTAGCTCTCAATCTAAAGAAATATTTTTTATTTACCTTACAATCCAATGACTTAGGCCTTGGGGAGTGATGTTAAGCTAAAGAACATCTTAGTAAAATACTTGCATTTTTTTGTTATGGTTTTCCAGTTTAGGAGTGTATCTATTCTATGGATCCGCTGTCTGATTGTATGTTAGAATTAGAAAGTACTTTAGTTTGTTTAAGGTCCTTCTTTCCTGTAAGTGATATCAAATATTGATTGCATTGTGGTACACTGTATATGTAATTAAATTAGAATTAACTTGGAATATCTGAATTTATTTTTAAGTATCAAAAAAAAGAAAGTTCAGAAGTTCTGAGGCAATGTTCAGATAATTGAGTATGATTCTGAGGCCTGGATAGATACCTGCATTGAAAGAAGATACAACAAAAGAGAAGACAGGTCATATTGCCACATACAAGCACTTGTGCCTGGAAGCTGCTGAGTGATTGTATTTAACAAAGAGAATATCTGTTCTCCTTACATACAGCATTTACATCAGTGTTACATAATCCTAGAAACAGATAATTGTTCTTGAGGCAGTAACATAGAGGTATGCTTCTTTCACTCAGCTTTTTATACCACTCTCATTAATCTTGTGGCTATGTGTCTGAGCAATAAACATGGTATTTCTGCTCAAAACAGGAAAAACATTTACAGTATTCCTCACTGGAAATTCAGTCTTAACTCTTAATCATAGTTTATGTTATAGCAATAAAAAGCAGTGAGTTCTATAAAATACAATGAGAAATTATCCAAATCAGATTGTTCATTTCAAACAATGAGACAGTGTTGATTGAAAATTATTTGTATGAATTCTTTGATCACAGCAATTATTAAAAGCAAAACTTCCACTAATGACTTCACTTTACATTTCAATAATATTCCAAGGTGACCATAAAAGAAAACTGCTGAAGGTATTTGAGGTTTTAACACAATGTCATTTGGCATTTTAAAAAACAATACTTGTTAAGATTATGTATATATCTTTGCTTTAAACTCATTCACTTCTCAGTAAGAGCAAAATCAGTTCCTCTATTATAATCTCCAGGGTGTTAGAAACACACATTCTGAACTGCCTATAATAGTCTCTTAAGCATATAAAAAGAACAATGCTTCCTCCCTGTTTTAATTCTGCGTGGGTGAATAGGTTAAAGATGTTATATGCTGTTCTCACGCTTTTCAAAAAAGCAAACTCAAATGCAAGGTCACTCATTCAGTTAAATGTCTGTATTAAAAGTACCACAAAAAAAACCCCTAATCCTCCAGTTTTGCACATATGTACTGAAAAGTCTTAGTAACAGTGAACACACAATATGGCTTCTTGTGTGATATATGACCATTCTTTACTATTCTAATAATACAGAACCATAATAACACACAATATAATTAGCCTATGAGCAGGGTTTATTGCTGCTTTTAAGACTTGAGGTAGTGAAAATTCACCAGAATTAACCCTAAGACTAGATGCATTGCAAAGCTTTTGATTTTTCTTCTGATTACAAGACTTGCCTACAAAGGCAGTGATTTCAGTGGGTCTATCTAAATAAGGGCAGCATGGGGAAGAGAAGTGTCCTGTGGACACTCGGTTGTTCAGGTCCTGTTTTTCTCAAAACAAAGCTGCTTCTGCATGAAATTTATGGGCAAATAATTGAAAGTAACTAAGTTACCACAGCTTAATGACATGCCACTTGTCAGCTGACCCAAAATAGCTCACCACATCTATGTCTTTACCTATCTGCAGGTAAAAAATAAAATGTATTTGCTCACACTGTCACTTTTTTTCTTTAGTCTAATCCACCATCAGTGTCTGGAAGGATCGTTTCACAAACACAGCCAAGACATTTTTATAAGTGGCCATCTGGGTGAAAAATCTCATAGAATGAATTCTAGATTTAAAGACAAAGAAACATCTGTATCCATCTAATTTTATATACTGATTCCTAATAGTTGTGTGGGGGTTATGGATATCTTGGGACAGTATGCTTTTCCTCATTTGCACAGGTGCTAGAAAAACTTTGCTGTGCATTCAACAACACCATCTGCTGAGGGAAGACACATTAAGAGAGATAAAAAATATGCAAAAGACACTTAGAAAATGAGACTACACTAATGTAAAAATTTGAAGAGTCTACAAAAATAATTCATATTTTAATTATGATCAATGAAATGAATATATCAGTGCTGGAGAATGTATTCCTTAAGAGTTTAAAAGCAACAATTTAACTTTTCAGTCATCTGTTTTATTTCAAATCGCCTAAGAATCTAGAAGGAGTATCCTCTGAATTAATATTATAATAATGATGACGATGAGTTGCATATAAGAACCCAGGTAGCCTTTAGGAATATAGCAAAATATTACACAGCTCTACCAACAGAGTAACAGTAATATTTTTTCTAGAACTCTATAAAGGTTTATAAGCCCCAGAACCTGTTTGTCTTTCTTTGTCCAAGTGTATCATTGGCTTAATGCAAGCTACTAACTCTCCCTGTAAATGTTCTGTAATGATAAGAGATCTGCAGGTCTCAGTCGTCTTCCATGACCATTCATAACTTATGATGGATATCAGAATTCACGATAATGTTTCCGAGATATGCGTCAGTGACTCACCAGATCCTACTTAACCTCTTAAATTGATTATATTGTTTACCTTGTTATAATGAAAGAATACCTCAGGCAGGGATCAATGTTATACTATACAAAAAAAAAAGATGAAAAGGCAGGACATGATCCTAAGAGCTATTAATTTGGAAGATTATCTAGTGGAAAATAACCTTCAAAAATGTTACACAGCTGATGGGCAAGATGAGAAACTACGGGAAAAGAAGACAACAAACCAGTCTGCCATAGGTAGAAGAGATAGTCCAGCCACTTTATAAAGATCATATGTTGACAACAATGTTGTGACTATTTCACTTTGTTTTTTATTGTAGTGCTAAGTGATCCTATGTATTCCCATGAGTAAACTGTGTCTAGTGAATCCCTACTTGATAAGTACAAGAAAAATACCATCTAAACTGTATCTTTTATCTTCCTGCTACTTGAGAATGTCAATCTGGGAGTACTTTGTAAGACTATAAGGTTTCATGGCATGAGTCATCAAAGAATATAGGAATAAAGAGAAGTAACACTATCATTCCAGCTGATACAAAAAAAAAAACAGAACCAAAAAAACCAGCATATTGGCTCTGCTTTCTTTGTCCTGTTTGAGATGACGATGATAGCAGAGAAATTCTGTGGGGGATTTTGTTTGTTTTTTAAATCTGTCAGCACCATCATGGTGAGTACTCCTGTCTGAAAATAATAAGGGTCAGTCTCCATAGTGGACAAAAGGATGACTTCTCCTTATGTGATTGTACTCTAGCTTTGAGCAGCAGTGGTATCAAATCCATTGCAAGTAGTAGGACCTGGTCAGATATTTGTCCAAATGGACAGTCTACTCCTCAATACATGCAATCCCAGCTATCTACTTATTAGCATCTGGGCTAGCTGGCTTGTGCAGTCACACCTTTCACTGCAGAGTAGAAGTGAAGGTTTACCAACTGGATGGTGGTTTCTGTGTTTGTAACATCAATCTATGCAAGATTTTTCTAAGAGGTTTATCACCATGGAGACGAATGATGAGTGCATGGTGCCAGACACTTGAACTGCAGTAGAATCATCTCTGATTTTGGGAAGGCTGCTCTTAACCAAACTGGTCAAGTCATCACACAGACAAAGGCTCAACTGTAGAAACAACTACAATGGCTTGTTATTGCTCTTCATATGCTCTACAAACAGACTAGACAAGAAATTTGAAACAAGCTGTTATTTGCTCAAAAGAAGCTATCACAGTATCTGGTGCAAGAGCTCTATTCCACCCACTACCCCCACCCTCATAAATGAGAAATCATTCACACAGAGTCCAGTGAAGACAAATCAGGTATGTTTTNCTCTGTGCTGGACTCTCTCTAGCAGTTCTCAAGTAGTAAAAGGCTACTCAGAATTGGATTTTGCATAAACCTATAGGATGACCTTGTTCATGTCTTTCACAATCTGAGAATAATTTGCACATACAACACAACACTGTCACCTTTATTGGCTCAATATAGTCAATATCAGCTGCAGTTGGCAGATATTTAAGGAGATACAGTGTATTAATTTAGAGTTCAGTTCAGCTATGTGCATTTGAATAGGTACACTATGTTTAATTATTTTGCTGAATCAGTGTGATGAATTATTTTTTAAAAACAATTATTATCTCCTTAAATTATCTTTTAATGACATAATGGCAATAAAGAAAATGAAAGAATTACGCATAGATTGTTCATCTTCATGTGACAATCCAGTAAAACAAAAATCAAGTCACTGATGTATCTAAGAAGCATCATTGTTATTTTCATATGCATTTAAGAAAACCATTTTTCAAAAGGACATTTTTGAAATTGAAATTGCTAATGAATCATGTCTTTTAATAATTCATAATTATCATGTTTTTAACTTTCATCCTCCGTGGAAGTCAAATTAAAAGTGTAGTAGCTTTAGGGTTTTTTAATTAAAAGGTTATCAATAATTTCTGAAGTCTTTTTTAACTATAAAAATTCAAAGAAATCAGCAGAAACATAAATGCAATCTCATGCTTTACATTTATTGGAAAGACAAGTTTGCCAGAATACAAAGTACTAATGATTGATTGTATGACAGTAAAAATACCTTTTAGCCAAGTACTGCTCTGTATCTCTCCAAAGCATTCATCAAGCAGAGTAAAAAGAAATATTTCTTGCTAATTTTCCCTATTGTCCATGCCATTCATTAATTTCAGTCCACAGAAGAAATCTAAAGCAAAACAAACCTCTCCTCTGCCAGTCTACTGTACTGTCTACAACTGCTGTAATCACACGACTTTTCTCCTTTGCTTTTTACCACATCAGCGTGCTGAAAGTAGTTGCTTAGGAACTTTTGAGTAAACAACATAAACAACAGACAACAACTCTTGCAGAAATGACAGATGCCAGACCAAAAGGAGGCATTTGAGACATGCAAAGCTCACACTTACCATGCTGCCTTTGGCTCCTGGAGCTGAATAACAGCAAGATTAGCTTCTGTTCTTTTTCTTTTTTTTTTTTTTTTTCCAATGAACCAACCCCTATGAGTGCATTGGAAGTATCTCACACGCAGCACCTGTTTGGATGTTTCAAGGAGTCCCAGGACAATTTAGAAGGAGCTAGAGGTGCCAATGTGCCGCAAGCCACTGCCAAACTGTGGGGCAGTGACCACCCACCATGGAGCTACCACTGCCCCACTACTGCCACTGTGCAGTGCTCAGGTGAGATCAGTTTGGTGGACCCAGAGCCTGACACAGACAGCTGCTGCTTATGGGTGTGCACTCAAAAAAGCACTCAGCAAACCACTGATGTACCATACCACTGGGGGTAGCCTTTACCCCAATATATCACCTTTTGTTTTCTTCTTTCTGAAAGCAATAAGAAAAATATGAAAATGGGGACAGTAATATAGACTTACCTGTCATGCAGGTAAGTCTGGGATCATGGGTTTGTGAGAACATTGTGACGTGTACAGCCGTGCTTGTATCAAAGGCTAATACCAGTTGCAAACACAGTTCTTCAAACATGTTGACAGTAGTGTTGACTCTTTGATAATTCATATTTTTTTGCAAAAACTTTTAAAGTCTAGAAATTTTATAGAGTGGCTGACACAGAGCAGGACCACATAGGATCCAGGACTAATGGATTAGTATTAGCTAATGCTAAACTGGGCTCCAAATGCCTCAGCACCCAGTTCTTGCAGAAAGTTGGTTAAATCAACAGAGAGGGCACTTCTGACTTCGATCACAATCCAGAAATCATCAAATATATAAGAATATCTCCACCAGCTTTGAAGATTGTTGCCCTTACTTTGATTTTTTAAAACATTATTGTAAGACCATTGACTTCGTCTGGGCAAAGCGTACTCAAGAGGAAAAGCAAGCATAAATCTTCTATGTCCTGGCAAAACTGGAAGAGGAACTTCTGGACACACATCCAAAATGCTAATAAAAATTTTACATAAATGTAAAAGTGAGTCTGTCTATGAAATTCTGAGCTGAGGTTAGGTTTTATGAGTCTTTATAGGAGGAAAGGAAAAAAACAAGCAGTGGGGTTTTTTGGTGTTTTGTTTTTGTTGTTTTTCTTTAATTCAGTAATAACCTGATCATTTTGTGGTTGTGTAGATCTGTTCTGATCAAGCTCTAGAAGTTAAGAGTCTATATTTATTTTTATGTGATGCTTTTTATCTTGTTATCTCAGCTATCCAAGATAACTGAGGTTATTCTGCTTGTGAAGCAAAATAAAATCACATCCCTAGGTGTGACTTATTAGAGCTATAGATGGTAGATTATTAACACATCCTCCTACTAATTCAGTAGGCAGTATGGCTAAATGTTAAGACTGCAGCAGTTTTAGATTCAGTACTTTAACACAATATGCACTTCTCCTGTATTGCAGGTAGCTCAGTGGCAGTTTCAGTCAGCAATCTCCAGTCACCCAAAACAGTTGCTTGTATCCAGTATCTCTTCCAAAGCCTGCCACAGGTCTATCCGTTACAGCTCTTCAGTCACCCACCCATCCCTTCCTTTTCCAAACAATGCATTTTTTAAATAAGAAACCATGCTATTCCAAAAAAAGTTGCACTCTTTAACACAGGCATTTATTTGATTATTTTTCACTTCCCTGGAACTGAGCAGTATTCTAAGATCAGTTTCACAAACTGCAAATATAAAATATCAAAGAAAATACAAGGCTGCTCCCTGTCCATGTCCCATTATATTGAGCTATAGCTCAGTATGTATAAGGGACAGAAACCACAACAATATTAGTCCCTCTCTGGCCCACAAAGCCTTGGTATTTTGGTTTTCAAGGAAACAATAGAATTATCATTTACAGCTGAACAAGTAATCCTCTCCAGAATTCAGCCATCTGAATCAGGCTTGTATAAAGGCATCTCTATCCACTGTAGATCCATTATTTAGGATTAGGGAAATGGGTGAAGGGTGTGGGGGAGTGTGTTTCTGGAACATTAGAAAATAAATCCTTTGAAGGACAGAATGAAGCTTAGGCCTTTGAAAAAAACCCGAACAACTGCTAGTGATAGTACATGTCTCTTTCCCAACAAACTAGTTGTAAAAGCAGTCAAATAGAAGACAGAAATTGTTCTTGGTCTCCTTAGTCTGAGGGCATTTAAATCTGTATCACTTTCTCTCTACAACATTGCAATTTCCAGCATTTTGTATAGTCAAAATCCACAGGGGTACTCAACTCTTCTTGTTGAATCTGTGGCATAGCACAAGACAGAAGTCAAAATCCATGAGGCCAAAACTCAAATAAGCAATAATGATTAATATTGAAATATGTCATTTAGGGCACTCAGCTAGGAATGAAAGTCCTGTGTTTTGAATCCTGCTTTCAGGCCTACTTATTATTTGAGATCAATAAACTGTCAGACTATATTTAATTTTATGTGGAAAAAAAAGACAGCCTTCATTGCAAACTTATCTCTTACCCTAGCAACTATACTTCTGAATGCAGATTAAAGTATTCAGCCATGCTGGATCAGCTGAAAGGTTGATGGATCTGATCACCAAGATCCAATCCCTAGCATCAGACAAATCCAGATGCCCAGGAAAAAAGACCTGAGCCAGCAGAGACCACGCTTCTCTGTGTACTCCCCTAGCTTTTGATCATTCCTGGTCAGTGACAAGGTATGTTTGTATGTTTCCATTAATCCTGAAAATAGCTCCTAAATTTTGCTCCAGTTATGTTTAAGTACCCAAATTCTTCCCTGTCTCTGATCTTCTGGATCTATCTGTTTTACCAAGCCAGTTCATGAGGGGGGCTATCATTTTTTGGTGTGAATTTTCCTTACATCTGCAGTAGGAAGTCTTCTGGGATGTCCTGGAGTTCTCCAGGGATGAGCCTCATGAGGTTTTGCTCTCGATGGAAGCAGGCTGGTGTTGTGCATCTGGAATACCAATGAGAACATGATGCATGCAGTGTGGATGCACTTAGTGCTCAGCACATCTACAGCACACACCTAGGACCATGAAATGGCATGAGCATCGTTGCTGGTAAAGATGGCATGGATGTTTCCGTCCTTCTGTGCATCACTCAAAATGCAGGCACATCCACTGAGAACCTGAGTGGTCTAGTTATGCACACCTCTAACAGCTCCACCTACAACATTTATTTTGTTGCTATAATCCCCACAGACAGCAAATTTCTAGCAGGGGAATCACAGAAGGATAGAAAGAGAAGGAGAAGAACAATGAATCATAAGAGCTATAATTGAAGAAAAGAATAAGCAAAAAGAGAAAGTAATTAATCAGAAGATTAGTTGCAATTAAAGTTTATATATTAGACTACTGAAAGTGTTCTGGGAAAGGCATTTTTAGAGATATGTACAGGGTAATTCATTTGCAGATTCAAACAATCCATGCATAACTTGAATTATTTTATTTTGGAAAAGGCTAAATGTATACTAAAAATAAATAAATAAATAAATAAAT
>VWZK01005021.1:3653-21076 GCA_013396935.1 Baryphthengus martii | reverse complement strand
GGTGGGGGGGCCCCCCCCCCCCCGGGTTTTGCTAAAAAAAAAAAAAAATAAACCCAAACCACCGAGTTTTGGCTCTGCTGGGTCTCCTCCGTGGGGGAGCTGGATTTAAATCCCCGGGGCAGGGTTTGGGGAGAGGGAAGGGCTGGGAAAAGCCCCGGGGGGTGGGATGGGGACAGGAGGGAAGGAGACACTCGGACAGCCCTGGGGTGCTCGGGGAGCGGTGACAAGGCTGCGGAGCCGGGTTTGGGCTCTCGAGGCGGATGCCGGACCCCTGCGAGATGCTAAAACCGNAAAAAAAAAAAAAAAAAAAAGAAGAACCTAAAAGCCACACGTCGTTTGGAAGAATGAGGCCGAGTGCTCCTGGGGGAGGGGGGGCTCTGGACCCCGCAGCCCCCCTTCCCCAGCCCCTCCTCACTCGATCAGTTCCACGTAGTTGGCCGGGAACATCCCAAAGTGGCCGTCGGGCCCGTAGCCGCGCCACCAGCCTTCGTCGATCATCTCGATGTTGGTGATGATGTTCTCCGGATCGAAGGAGATCTCGGTGTCGTCGGCTGGAAGGAGACGGAGAGGGGGAAGGGGTTAAAAGCGGCCCGGCCTCCAGCCCGAGACACCGGGAGCCCCTCGCCTCGAGTTCCTCCCGTGGGGGGGACACGACTGTGACGTGGTCACCCGCCCTGGGGCTGGGTCCCGCTCTGAGCCCAAAGCCCTCGACAGTCCGGTTCGACGTCATCGACGACCCGGACGAAGGGACGGGGTCGCCCCTCAGCCGGTTTGCCGACGCCGCCGAACTGGGAGGAGAGGATGAGACAGCGGAGCTGCGCTGCCATCCGGTGACACCTCGGCAGGCTGGGGAGTTGGGTGGAGGGAACCTCGTGAAGTCAAAATTGTTGGTGCTGAGGGTGGGGAGAGCCTGGCCCAGGTTGCCCGAGAGGTGGTGGCTGCCCCATCCCTGGAACCATCCCAGGGGAGGTTGGATGGGGCTCGGAGCAACTGCTGGAGTTGCAGATGTCCCTGCTCCCTGCAGGGGGGTTGGACAACATGACGTCCAAAGGTCCCTCCCCACCCAAGCAATTCCAGGTAAAACAGGCTCGGAGATGGGAGCCAGGGGAGGGAAGACAGGGAAGGGATTGAGAAACTGATGTCAGGAGGGGAGAAAGAAAAAAAAAAAAAAAAAAAGAGAGAAGCCATCGGCTTCCTTCCTTTACTTGCTTTTCCAGCTCTAATTTGGAGGGAAGACGCTTTATGGAGTCGCCTGCCACGGGATCTCCCGGTGTGACGGGTGACATAGAATCACGGAATCGTCAGGGTTGGAAGGGACCTTGAAGATCATCCAGTTCCAACCCCCCTGCCACGGGCAGGGACACCTCCCCCCAGAGCAGGTTGCCCAGAGCCCCATCCAACCTGCCTGTAAAAGCCGGGATGAGGCTTCCACCACCTCTCTGGGCAACCTGTGCCAGGGTCTCACCGCCCTCATGGGGAAGAATTTTTTCCTAATGTCCGATCTGAATCGACCCATCTCTAGTTTGAATCCATTCCCTCTAGTCCTAGAACTACCCGACGTCCTAAAAAGTCCCTCCCCAGCTTTCTTGTGGCCCCCTTCAGATCCTGGAAGGCCACCAGAAGGTCTCCTGGGAGCCTTCTCTTCTCCAGACTGAACAACCCCAACTCCCTCAGCCTGTCTCCACAGCAGAGGTGCTGCAGCCCTCGGATCCTCCTCGTGGCCCTTCTCTGGCCACGTTCCAGCACCTCCAGATCCTTCTTGTAACAGAAGGAGCTCCAGGCACCTCCCCTCCCGCTCCTCTGGGAGCAGCCTGGGCCCAGCAACCCCCTTCCCAGTTCAGAGGGAAAGGCAGAGCTCGGTGGGTCTCACCAGCCTGGTAGTCGTAGAGCGCCCGGGCGCAGATCCCCTTCCCCGTCAGGTCGGGTGCCTGCTGGTACTCGACGGCGTAGTCGTAGGTGGCATCGTCACCTCGATCCTTCGGGAAGGAGAGAGGCAGAAAAGGCGTTACCGGCGCGAGCGGAGCCGGGTCAGGCAGCTCCTGCCTCGTCTGCGGCCCTGGGGTCTCGCCACCCCGAGCGCACGGAGTTTCAATCAGCACCCCCCCAGCAACCCCGAGCCTCGGGCAGGGGGTTCCAGATGCCTCCTTGTCCTGGGTGGAGTTAGAACAGAACAATTCTGTCCAGGGATTTTTGACTTTCCAGCTCCGTTCCTTTAACTGAGGGCCTGTTTGTGCCGCTTTCGGCTGCTGGGGGCCCCGGTTCGGTCGCTCTCGGCTCGGGGGCTCTTGCTCGGGGCTCTTGCTCGGATTCTTCCTCGTTCCTTCAACGGCTGGAATCCCAGGAGGACTCTGTCCATTCTGCCTTTGATCCTGATCGGAGCGTTCCTGAATCCAGCACCAGGATCCAGCTCCCGAACTCGGTTCCTATCTGCTGCTGGGCCCTGTCTGGGACTTTCCCGGTGCCTGCTCCACGGCACCAGTGGTGACAGTGACAAAATTCCCATCTGGGGGGGGTTTGGGTTCGATACTGGTCTTGTGTATATTTGTATAGATTCCATTTCATTCTTCTTCTTATTTTCCTATTCATTCCAGCCGTTCTAGTTCCCTTTTCTAATCATTGTCTCTCTCCCATATTCCTTTTCTCTTCCCCTTTGGGGAAGGAGAGGGGTTAACAGAGAGCGGCTGGTAGAGGTTTTCGGGCTGCCCTGACCCTAAACCACGACCCTAAACCTAAGCCAAATAAATCTGTCGTGGTTTAGGGTCAGGGCAGCCCGAAAACCTGTCACAGAGAGCATCTGGCGTAGGTTTTAGGGCTTCCCTGTCCCTAAAATAAAACCACGGGTGCTGGGAGCTCTGCCAGGGGGTAAGGAGGTGAGGCGGGCGGGTGGTCAGCTCAGCCGGCACCGCAGCCGGAGATACCGGAGCCTGGCAGCCGACAAAAGCCTCCTGGAAGCTGATCCTCCACTGTGGGTGTCAGCCCCACATTGAAGCTCCAGCTTTCCAAGGATTTCTGTCTCTCATTCCCATTTTCTGAGACCCGAGAAGCTGATTGTCACTTCTCTTTGCATTAGAGAAAGGCTGAGGCGATGGCTCAGCCCATCCCCTGCTCCTTTCGAACGCTTCTGGGCAAACTGGAGAAGGAGAAAACGAAGTACGCTTGAAATCCTTCTGGTTTTGGAGCTTGAGGTGGGGGAGGGGGGGGGCCAAGACAGATGAACGGAGGAGAGGAAACCAAGCGGCCACCGCATCTCCGAGGGAAACGCCGGGGCACGGCCCAACCCCGGGGAAGCTGAGGAGCAGGCCGAGAATAGTCGGGCTTCGTCGGCCGCGTTGGTTTTGGGCGCGGAAAGGACCAGGAGGAGGAGGAGAAAGCGCTTTGGCAAAGAGGCCACCGAGGGGCTCTCCTCTCGGCCCCCTCCCGGGGTTCCAGGGAGGGGCGTCGGGGGCTCGGCGCCAGCGTCTCTCGGTGCCACAGGAGAGACGAGGCAAAGCCCCGCTCGGCGCACGAGGGCCCTGCCAGCTCCCGGGGGCCCTTTTCCCCACCCCCGGGCTCCTCCGCCCTGCCCCCACGCACCGACCTGAGGGGGCTCTTCGTAGATGGCCGAGGAGTCGGGCGGCTCCTCGTACAGATTCGCCTCTTCCGCGTGGGGAGCCGGGACGCTTGAGTTGTACCCGGAGTCTCGTCCTGCAGAAGAAACGGGCGGCGGTTCAGCACAGCATCCGTCCCCGACGCTTCTCACTGTCCCCTCCCTGCTCCAGCCCGAAGAGCCACCAGACTTCTGCTGGACGTCCCCGAGGGCTGGCGTCCCGCCGAGGGGACGGGTTCAGCAACCACGGACCCAGCGGCAGGGTGAGCAGGGGGTTGAGGGAATGTTGGAAACGACGCGGGAGAGATCCCGGATCTCCGAGGGGGAAAGGGGTGAGCTGGCTCAACACCAACCACGGCCAAGCTGCTCCTCGTGGTGAGCACCAGACGTGACCGGGAAGGGTTGGAGAAGAGACCCTGGCCAAGAGCAGCATCTAGTGGTGACTGCGGCCTGGGGACCGCCGAAGCCCGGCCGTCCTCGGCCCCCCAGCTCATCTCTGGTCCCCAGTATGTCCCTGGCCCCCACTCACTGGGGTGGCCAGGAGACAAAGCAGCACGATCCGCTCCGAAACAATCCCTGGTTTTGCTCCACCAAAGCGAATCTATTTCTGGCCCATCCGTTTTCGCTGAACCCAACCGCTCCAAGGGTTTGGGTTTTAACCTGGTGAATTTTGATTTATTTGTGGGGGGGTTGTGGGTGTGGGTGTGTCTCCATTCACCCAGGGTGCACAGGGAGACCTTCCAGACGCAGCCAGCCTTCCTCCAGACTGGCTCTTCCCACCCAAACCACCCGAACGGGGCCAGAGCATCTCGCCGCAGGCAGAGAAAGCTCTTCAGAGCGCGGCGCCCGCCCCGGCCACGCAGCCAGAGCGGCAGTGCCCGGACAGACGGACGCTGTCAGCCCTGGGAGCCCTGTACCCGTGACAGGCACAGATCCTCTGGTCTTTACTGGGATGGCGAAGCCCTTTCCACCCGCTAGAGTTGGCTGCTGGGAAATCACAGCCTGGGGGTAGGAAGCCTCCTCTGCTTTGTCTCGAAGGCTTTTGGGAAAGGTGTGAGTGAGAACCTCCAAGCCCCTGCAGCGGGAGGGGCTGGAGAGGGGCTCTGGGCACGGAGCGGAATTTCAGCCTGTCAGCCAGGAATTCGTCATCGGCTTGGCCGCTGAACTCCTGTTAAAGCTGAGGAGGAAACAAAGGGACCAGGCAGCGACAACTCTCCTTCATAGAATGACAGGCTGGTTTGGGTGGGAAGGGACCTGCAAGGTCATCTCATTCTAACCCCCTGCAGGGAGCAGGGACATCTGCAACCAGAGCAGGTTGCTCAGAGCCCCATCCAACCTCCCCTGCAATGGGGCCAGGGATGGGGCAGCCACCACCTCTCGGGGCAACCTGGGCCAGGCTCTCACCACCCTCAGCACCAACAATTTCCTCCTTCTCTCTGCTCTAAATCTCCCTCTTGGAGTTTCAACCCATCCCCCCTTTGTCCTGTCCCAACAGACCCTGCTCCAAAGTCTGTCCCCATCTTCCTGACAGGCCCCTGGAAGCCCTGAAAGGCCCCCAGAAGGTCTCCCTGGAGCCTTCTCTTCTCCAGGCTGCCCAAGCCCAACTCTGCCAGCCTGGCCTCCCAGCAGAGGGTTCCAGCCCTCCCAGCACTGCTGGGGCTCATCCCCAGGCTCAGCATCACTCTCAGCCTTTGCCATCCTCTCTGGCTGGAGGCAAAACCTGCAGTTTCTGGCCCAAAAGCTGCACTCACCTCTGCTGAGACACAGGGAAACGGAACAGAAACACAGAAACATGCCGAATTTGGGGAATCCTCTTGAGAAAAAGAGAGGTGAGAAGCTTTGGTTCAGCGAGGGAGCAAACCCACCCACCTGCGGCGTGGCCCGGCGAGGCCGGAGGCGTCCCCCAAGCAGAGGAACCCGGAGGAGCATCCCGGGCCGGAGAGACGGGAGAAGCAGGACCCACCGAGTTCACCTCCTTCTGCAGGAAAGGGCTGCGGAGCTTCCCTAGAAAAGGAGCGAAAGGTGCCGGAGGAGCCGGGCGGGGGCCGAGGCTTCCCCGTGATCCCGGCAGTGAGTCACCCAAGGGTGTTGTCAGCTGCTTTTTGCCCACTGCCGGGTCACCCTCCTCGGCAGGATTTTCCAGCTCCTCTCCTGGTTGAGGAAAACGAGTTTGTCAACTGGTTCCAGCCAAGCAAACAGAAAAAAACAACCCCAAAAAACAAAACCAACCCACACGATTTCGGAGAGGAAGAGGAGCTGGAGGACACCGGCACCGGGTCCTGAGCAATCCACAGGGATTTGTGGAGCACTCGGAATTTCACAGAGCGGTGACATGACCGGGAGGGGGACGATCCACGACCGGGAGGGGGACGATCCACGACCGGGAGGGGGATGATCCACGCTGGCAGCCACCAGCGTGTTTTCTTCCGCCGTTATCTCCCCACTTCGCTCTTATCTCCCCATCTCCGCTTCCCAAATAAAAGCGGAGAGCGGGGGGAACAGCACCGGCTCCGCCTGGCAGGGACTACGCTCCACGACTCCCCGGCCAGTGGCTTTTACTGGCTCTGGGGCGTTTTCCTTCCTCTCCTCCATTGGGAAAACACCAAATAGGAGTGAGAGAAGCCCCGAGGGATTTCTCACCCTGTGAAACCAGCCTCCCCACCTGTTTAAACAGAAATAAAGACATTTTCCCACCAGTATTTCATCTCGTTCCCCGCCCCAACAGCTTCGCTACCGGGGAATGTGCCCCCGTCACAAAATAAAAGGGTTTATTCCCGATTAATTCGAGCTCCTTTGGGGGAGATGTTCACCCAGGGGCCTCGTGCGTTCTCAGCAGCTTCCTCAACTGGTTGCGACTCTGGTTTTCAGAGCTTCCTGGTTTCTATCTGATCGATCAGGTCGGAAGCGACAGGCGCCCGGCTCGGTTCAGCCAGCGCCAAAAAACGGGTGGGATTTATAGCAGCGGGGGATGGATTGTGCCAGCGGTCCCCTTTGGGCGTTACCAGATTTACATTTTCGTTTTGAAACCTACATTTAAGCTTTGTAAGCGGAGCCATAAAGTAAGGAACGTTCTTATCTTGGCTGTTCAAACCTGGCACAGCAAGAGCCCCACCGGGAGCCGGGTGCGAGGTGCAGCTCCGCTCGCAGCAGAGAGCGCCGGCCGTGACGAGAGCCGCCCGCGCTCAGCCGGAACCGCGGCCTCCCGAGGAACACCCGCCCCACAGCCGCTCTCGGCGGGGACTGGGAACCGGCTGACGCTGCCCGGCTGGCTCAGAGAGTGGCACCCACCACGGAACCCCAGCACGGTGGGGACTGGGGAGCCCTTGAGCTCTCGCTCAGCATCGCTCAGCTCCCCTCTGGGGCTGCTCTTCTGCAGCTGAACAGCCCCAGGGCTCTCAGCCTTTCCTGCCCACACAGATGCTCCAGGCCCCTCAGCAGCTTCCCAGCCTCCCCTGGACTCTCTCTGGTTGCCCCTTGAACTGGGGAGCCCGGCACTGGCCCCAACACTCCCAAGGTGGCCTCCCTGGGGCAGAGCAGAGGGGCAGGAGAACCTCCCTGGCCCTGCTGCTCACACTCTTCTCCACGTCCCCTCAAGAGCCCGTCGGCCTCTCAGCCCCAAGGGCTCATTGCTGGCGACTTGTCCCCCAGCACTCCCAGGTCTTTCACCAGCAGGTCCCCCCTCCGCTGTACTGGTGGTTGTTACTCCCCAGGAGCAGGACCCTGCACTTGCCCTTGGTGAACCTGATGAGGATCCTCAGCCCAGCTCTCCAGCCTGGCCAGGCCTCCGAGCTGTAGCTGCAGGAAGCATCCAGACCTCTCTGAATAGCACCACGACCTCCTGGTGGATCAGTCGCTCCTCCCAGCATTGGATCATCTGAGGGTCTCCTCAGCCAGGTCACTGATGAAGTTGTTGACCAAGCCCGGCCCCAGCCCTGACCCCTGAGGAACGACGTGAGCTCCAGGTCTCAAGCGGACCCCGCGCCGCTGATCGCAACCCTCTGAGCTCTGTCCTCCAGCCAGTTCCCACGGCGCGCTCACCCAACTCACGCTTCCCGAGCTTCCCCAGGAGGACGCTACGGGAGACACCTCAGACCCCGCGCCGTACCTGGCTGCGACGCCGTCACCGCGTCCGCCGGCGCCGACTTCTCCCTCTGCTTGAAGATGTCCCGGGGGTTCACCGCCCTCTGCGCGATCAGCGACGCCGCCTCCTGCCAAGAGCACAAGGACCCGGCGGTCAAGCCGCGGCGGCCTCCAGGTGGGGAGCAGCGCCAGGCGGCGAACGGAGCCGACGCAGCCCCACCCCGGCGAAGCGCTCGGACTCCCGAAGCCTACCTGGGCTTTCTCCACCGATTCGCTTCTCTTGAAACCCTTCCGCTGCCTGGCCTCGTACTCCTCAGCCTGCTCCTTCTGTAGCACGAGAGAGGGTCTGCTCCAGCCTCGGCGGACACCCGGCCAGCCCCCTCCATCCTCATCCAGCCCCCTCTGTCCCCATCCCGTCCCCACCCAGCTCCTTCCGTCCCTATCCAGCCCCTTCCGTCCTCATTCAGACTCTTCCTTCTCCATCCACCTTCCTCTGCCCACATCCAGCCCCATCCGGGCCTCTCTTTCCCCCATCCAGCCTCTTCCTTCTCCATCCCCATCCAGACCTCTCCAGCCTCCGGGACCAGAGGAACGGGAACGAGGAACGGACACGGTGATGAAGGGTGAATGGGGAGGAAACCTCCGGGATCTGGGAGGTAGATGCAGGAGCTTTGCTGGGCTGACAATAAGGATTTGGTTCCCTCCGGGCTCTTCCTCAGGAAGTTTTAAGCTGGGCTTTTCCCAGAGGCTGTGGCTGGACAGGCCTCCGGGAGCGCCCGGCCAGCGCGAGCAGAGGTAGAAAGCGAGACCCAAGGAAATGGAAGCCCATCCAACAAAATCGAGGATGAAGCAAGAATCCTGGAGGACCAGCCTGCCAGAGCATGTCCAGGGGTCTTTCCACATCCCCGACCTGTCCCGTGGCGGTGCCCGGGAAGCTCCTCCATCGCCCTCCCGCCTCCGCCCACGGCGTGGGCCGCACCACGGCGCCCTCGTCCTCTCTGCCACGGGGGCCGCGTGAAGAAACCCGGCCACGGGGCCCAACGCCGAAGCTCACCCATTGCTGCTGCTCCTTGTCCCGGTTCTCTGCCTCCTGCTGCTGCTGGAACCTCCTGCGGGGACAAACGACGAACCGGGGTTAACGAACAGGCAGGACAAGGGATCTGCTCCGGGGCCTCACCCCGGCAAGGCCAGAGGAAGGACTTTCCCCGTCACTTCTGGGGCCAGACGAGGAGCCACAGACCACCACCGGAGCCATGCAGGGAGCAACGGCGAGGAGAGGGGGGCAGAGCAGCGGGAGCTGCTTCAAACAGTGGGATCAAAGCAGGGAAATCTCTTCTTCCAGGGGCAAGCGCGTCCGGCACGGCGAGGCCGGGCACTTCCCCAGCCCGGCTTCCAACAGGAAGGCAGTGCCCGCTCTGCGAGCTCCACCGCCTCGCAGGGGTCAGGCCGGGCTGGGAGAGGAAGGAAACCAGCACAATGCTGGTCCCCACGTACAACATCTCCTCCCTGCAGGGCTCAGAGCTCTCCAGCTGGCCCAGACCTCTGGAACCCACCGCCGATGGCCAGAGGTTTCGGTGACGCGTTCCAGAAGAACCCTGCGAATGGCGGGTGGGGGACTTGGTCCTGGGGGCAGGAAGACCCCCGGAGGGTGCTGGACAAGCAGCCAAGCTCGTTGGTGGTTCAGCCAAGGAGAAGATGCTCTGTCCACCCCAGGGGCTGGCTGGGGGTGGGGGGGGCCACCCATGGGTGGAGAAGCCCATGGAGCAGCCATATCAGCCAGGCCAACCCTCCAGCGTCGCTCCAGCGGAGAGATCCTGGAGAGCGGGATGAGACCCGGGCATTGCTACAAACCCAGCCCAGCCCAGGGACTCACTTCTGGGCTTCGATTTCGTTGGACCTCGCTTTGTATCTCTGCTCCCGCCCTGCCGCTTCCTGCAGCTCCCGCTCCCGCCGCTCCCTCTCCAGCCGCTGCCGCTCCTCCTCCGCTCTCCTCTTCTCCTCCAGCCGGCGGTTTTCTTCGTCTTTCTAACGGGAGAAGCCGTGGGGTTAATCCTGAAGCCGCCAGGTCCACCCTGAAGCTGCCGGGTCAATCCCGCCAGCTCCGAGAACCCCCCCCCCGGCTCTGCTGTGCCACCGGCCGGCTCGGCAGCTCTTCCAACAGCCGGACGCTTCACCCGCTATTGCTAAACCACAGTAAAAACCATCGTAAAACCCCGGTGTAAAGCAACCTGGATGGGAAGCAAACACAGAGCAGGCTCGTCCTGCTCTTCAGCCTTGGAGAGCTGTCTTCAGAATGGCCGAAAATGCCCCAAACCAGCCCACACATCCAAACGGGAGTTTGCCATCCGTCCGCAGCTCAGCCCTCGCCCTCTGCGCCCGCCCCAGCCGCCCGCGGGCGAATTAAAGATGAGATAAAAAGTGGTTTGCTCTTCAAGACCGATTTCCTCCACCCCTTGAACCCCGAGGCAGCAGGAGCTCTGCAGCCAGCCCAGTTCTGCGCTGCTCCGGGTCAGAACCCCAGAGTTTGGGCAGGAGAGCCCGGGGCAAAGGTGCAGATGGAGAGAAATCAGAAAGGCAGAGAAAGACAGAATCTGAGGACTTCAGAGCTGGGCCCAGTCCTGCAGGGGTGAGGGGGGGTCTCAACTCCAATCTCCAGCTGCACCCAAACGCCTCGTCCCACTCGGGCCCGGCCGCTGAAGACAAGCGGCTGCACTCACCTCAGCTTTGGCCCAGAAATTATCTTTATTGACTCTCTTGATTTCGGACATCGCGTTCGTCTTCTGGTAGACGGAGCCCTGGGAGGGGGGGGTGTCAATGGAAGGGATTTAGCATGGAGAGATAAAAAAAAAAATAAATCCAAAAACCAGACCCTTTGTGATGGAATTGAACAGAAAACCCGCACAGCCCCGTGTCTCTGACGTTTCAGAAGCTCCTACAACCCGACGCTTCTCCCCGGGCTTTAAAGAAGGGCCGGCTGAAGCCCAACGACGCGCAAGGCGCCAAAAATCGGGACTTCCAACCCGGTTTTCATCCTGCCTCAAGCGAAAAAATCGGGTCGTCTGTGGAGCCCAGGCCGGAGCAGCCGGCGCAGAAGCGACCGGGAGCCCCGGGCAGGTGGCCCTGCCGCCCCAAAACGGGGCCAGAGGAGAGCGAAGGTCCTGAGCAGCTCTTCACCCACATCTCGGAGCGATGCAGCATCTGCAGCTGAGCTTCTCCTTTGTACAGCTGAGAAGCCTCCTGGCTTGGCGGGGGGGTGGGTGTTACAAAACCACCTTCCTCCAGAACATTTCCACAGAAAGGCAGAAGGGAAGTCGTCGAGACCTCGACACTTCACAGCACCGGGGGAAGCCTCCGCTCTCGGTCCCAAGCAGGTCCAAGCTGGTCTTGTTCCCCATCCCTCAGAGGAGCCCCAGGCCCTACAGATCCTCTGTAAATGTGAAAAGCTGAAGCTTTTGCGGCTCCAAAATCCCTGAATAGAACCGGGGGGGAAATCAGCCCTGCTTTAAAAAAAATAATGGTTGGGCCTGTGGAGAGGAGAGCTCAGGCTTCCTGGGTGGGTCATAGAACCACAGACTGGCCTGGGTGGGAAGGGACCTTCCAAGTCCATCAGGTCCAACCCCCTGCAGGGAGCAGGGACATCTGCAACTCCAGCAGGTTGCTCCGAGTCCCATCCAACCTCCCCTGGGATGGGGCCAGGGATGGGGCAGCCACCACCTCTTGGGGCAACCTGGGCCAGGCTCTCACCACCCTCAGCACCAACAATTTCCTCCTTCTCCCTGCTCGAAATCTCCCTCTTGGAGTTTCAACCCACCCCGCCTTGTCCTGTCACCAGGTTTGCTGCAAGGACATCTCGGCTCTGCCACCACCCCACGCTCTGCCCTGGTTCACTCTGCAACAAGCCAGAGAGAGGAACCGGCCCTAGGCAAAAATCCCTGGCACTTCCTCGGCCACGTCGAGGTACGGGGAGCCCCCGCCGCCGACCGCAGGGTGACGGCGCCGGCAGATCCTGCCCCTGCCCGACTTCGAGCCCAGAGGGCCCAGAAAGCACCCCCTGGAGCCAACTCACCACGGGAGCTTGAGGGCCTGAGTCCTGGAACTTGCTGTTCTCCTTGTGGAAGTTGTAGTTGGCCCCAGAGGCCTTGGCGACCTTCTCCATGATGAGTTCAGGCTCCACGTCCTCCTCGGCGCGGGCGTTGATGGTGACGTGAGCCCCCTGAGAGGGGAGAAAGCGGCACCGGGCGCCGTGAGGGGGACTCCAGAAGCCACAAAACTCACCGCGCTGCTTTCAGGGGTCCCGCCGGCGCTCCCGGAGCTCCCAAGGGAAGGAAGGGGGCTGGGGTGAGACAGGGAGGTCTCCAAGACAACACGATGCTGGGAAAGCAAACGTTCCTTGAGGGAGAAAGAGGCTCCCTTGCCGTCTCCGGGGCTATTTTCTACCGCGAGAGGTTTGCGTCGCGAATTAGCCTCCGAAACACGGGCCTGGGCTGTCCTACAGCGCAGGAGTATCGTCCCCGGCCCCTCCTGGCCACGGTCCTGCCCGCGGACACCTCCGTGCCACCCCGAAGAGCGGCGTGAGCCACGCTGGGTACAGGTCCCTCTGGCCACGCGCTAACCCAGAGCCCACCGAGCCGGGGAGGACGCCACGGAAGAGGCCCAGACCTTCAGAAAGTTGGCTACGGTGCTGACGTGGTTGGCGCAGGCTCCTTTCCTCACGTCATTCACACCTTCGCCCGTCTGCAAAGAGAAACCACCGGCATCGGTTTTACCAGAGCATCCCAGAATCCCAGTGCAGCAGGGGCTGGAAGGTCCCTCTGGAGCTCCTCTGGGGCCACCCCCCTGCTCCAGCAGGGTCACCCCGAGCAGGGGGCCCAGCAGCGCAGGGTCCAGGCACCTTTGGAATCTCTCCAGACAAGGAGACTCCCCAAGCTCTCTGGGCAGCCTGGGCCAGGCTCCAACCCCCTCCCACCAAAGAAGTTGCTCCTCCCGCTCCCAGGGAACCTCCCGGGTTCCAGTTGGTGCCCGGTGCCCCTCGTCCTGGCGCTGGGCACCCCTGAGCAGAGTCTGGCCCCAGATTCTCACCCCCTGCCCTTTAGACTCCCAACCCAGGCTGGTTTTATAGCAGCAGCACCTTCGGCGAGAAGCTGCTAGAAGCTTCCCCCATGTTCTCTGTGTTAGACTAGATACCAGGAAAAAATTTCCTGTGCTGAGGGTGGTGAGAGCCTGGCCCAGGTTGCCCCAAGAGGGGGTGGCTGCCCCATCCCTGGAACCATCCCAGGGGAGGTTGGATGGGGCTCGGAGCAACCTGCTGGAGTTGCAGATGTTCCTGCTCCCTGCAGGGGGGTTGGGCCAGAGGAGCTTGGAAGGTCCCCTCCCATCCAAATCAGTCTGAGATTCTACATCCCAAAGAGCCAGGGCCAGCTGGCTCCAAGGCAGACCCACCACTGGCCAAGGCCCAGCCCACCAGCAATGGTGGCAGCACCTCTGAGGTGACATATTTAAGAAGGGGAAAAAAGTTACTGGGCAGGAGCAATTGTAGCTGGAGGGAGGAGTGAGACCGGGAGAGAGAAACGGCCCCGGAGACACCACGGTGGGTGCAGGAGGGGGAGGAGAAGCTCCCGGCGCCGGAGCAGAGCTTCCCCTGCAGCCAGTGGTGAAGACCACGGTGAAGCAGGTTGTCCTCCTTGCAGCCCATGGAGGACCCCACATCGGAGCAGGTGGATGCCCAAAGGAGGCCGTGACTCCGTGGAGAGAAGAGCCAAGGCCGGAGCAGGCTCCTGGCAGGACCCGTCACCTCGTAGGGACCCCCCTTAGAAAAGCCCGTCCCCGAAGGACCGCGCCCCGTGGAGGGGACCCCGCGCCGGAGCGGCTCGTGAAGAACCGCAGCCTGTGGCAGAAGTTCATGGAGAACTGTCTCCCGTGGGTGGGGTCCCACGATGGAGCAGGGGACAGGGTGAGGAGGACGGAGCAGGGACAACGGGCGGTCAACCGACCACGACCCCCATTCCCACCCCGCTGTGACGCCGCGGGAGGAGGAGGTGGAGAAATCGGGAGCCAAGCTGAGCCTGGGAAGAAGGGAGGGGTGGAGGAAGGTGGGTTTGGATCCAGTCTCACGTCTCGCTCTCCTGTCCCGTGCAGGGGGCTGTCCCCACTCACCCAGTTGACGAGGACGTATTTGGGCAGGCCGGAGTTGGGGTCCTTCACCCTGCAGAAGGCGTACATCACCTTCCCGCTGTTCAGCTCCTCCACCATCTCCTCCAGGCCACCATCTGCTCCGGGAGAGAAAGGAAGAGGGGGTGAGACGAGGCGATCGCGGCCCCGAGCCCAGCCTGCGGGGGCCTGGCCGATTGTTTCCCGGAGAACGTTCCTGTCGGATTTGGAGTTGTCCTACACCGGGAGCGTTTCAGAGCCCTGTGCCCCGTTCCCAGCAGCCCTGGCTGCCAGAGCTCCTCTTCCTCACACCTTTGTCGAGACAAGTGCAAACCCACAGATGGAGAGATGCTGGGGCCGCAATCGAGTCAAGTGATGACGGAGAAGGGAAAGGAATCATGGGATCACAGACTTGTTTTGGTTGGAAAAGACCTTTTAGACCATCGAATCCAAGCGTTGCCCCGGCCCTGCCAGGGAACCGCCGAGCCCTGTCCCTCAGCACCACAGCTCCACGCCTTGGAAACCCCTCCAGGGAGCAGGGGGACTCCAGCCCTGCCCTGGGCAGCCTGGGACACACCTGGACAACCCCAAAGGGGAGCAAATTCTTCCTCAGCTCCGACCTCAACCTCCCCTGGGGCAGCTTGAGGCCACTTCCTCTTGTCCTGGTGCTTGTTCCTTGGGAGCAGAGCCTGACCCCCCTGGCTCCAGTCTCCTGAATTTCAGGGAGTTGTGGAGAGCCAGAAGGTCTCCCCTGAGCCTCCTTTGCTCCAGGCTCAACAAACCCAGCTCCCTCAGCCGCTCCTCCCCACACTCCTGCTCCAGCCCCTTCCCCAGCTCCGTTGCCCTTCTCTGGCCACGCTCCAGCTCCTTCTGGGAGAGAGGAAATTCCCAAAACCGACCTCAAGATTTGAGCTGCAGCCTCAGATCGACACTCCCACCCAACTTCACGTCATCTGCAGGCTCACCCAGGGTGCCTCAATCTGTTCACCCAGATCACTGATAAAGAGCTTCAACAGAACTGGCTCCAACGCTGAGCCCTGAGGACACCACTTGTGACTGGCCACCAACCGGAGCTCACTCCGTTCCCACCACTCTCTGGGGGCCCAGCCGTCCCGCCAGTTCCCCACCCGGCGAAGAGAACACCCATCCAAGCCACGAGCAGCCAGATTCTGTGCAGAGGTGGCCTCTCCTCCTCCCTCCCCCGAGCTCACGCTCCTCCGAGGCTTTAACCAGCTGCAAGCGCTGCCCACAGGTTCCTGCAGACAGCGAGGTCGCCAACCAAAGATCAGTTAAAGTTCCAAGAAGCAAGAGACCTTCTGAGGGCCTTTCAGGGCTTCCAGGGGCCTGGCAGGAAGATGGGGACAGACTTTGGAGCAGGGCCTGTTGGGACAGGACAAGGGGGGATGGTTTGAAACTCCAAGAGGGAGATTTAGAGCAAAGAGAAGGGAGAAATTGTTGGTGCTGAGGGTGGTGAGAGCCTGGCCCAGGTTGCCCCGAGAGGTGGTGGCTGCCCCATCCCTGGGCCCATCCCAGGGGAGGTTGGATGGGGCTCGGAGCAACTGCTCTGGTTGCAGATGTCCCTGCTCCCTGCAGGGGGGTTGGATCAGAGGAGCTTGGAAGGTCCCTTCAACCCGAACTTTTCTCGACGATTCTACAAGCAGCAGAGGAACCAGCTCCGCCTGGTTCCCGTCCCACCTTCGAAGCGCCGCGGCGGCCGTGACGGGCTCTGCTGCGTCAAACGGGAAGTAGAGAAGCAACCGCCAGGCCGGCGCGGGCCACGGCCACGCCGGCCAACCGCCGGAGGAAGCTCCTGTCTCACGCTTCCCCGGCCACTGCAGAGCCACGGAGCCGGCGCCTCCGGACAGGGCTTAGGAGCTGACGACGGCGACTAACTCCCGGTGCCCCAGGAGCACGTAAAAAAGATTGTATTTTTATCCAAACGAAGAGGAGGAAGGGAACCCAGCTCTGTGCAGAGGGACTGGCTGGGGCCAGCCAAGGATCGCCCCACAAGCCGCGGCGGTGCCGGAGCCATCCGCTAAAAAACTCCCCGAAAAGGCGGGAAAACGCCACGAAACCGCACGCTCTCATTTCAAAAAAATTCCCCCCCCCGCCCCCTCTCCAGACCACCTTTCCTCCTCCTTGGGTTTGCCTGAGCTCTGGGAAGCGGCAAATGAGCGGCTGCTTCCCCCGGGATGCCGGCCCCGCCGGCACGGCAGGGCCCGGGATCGGTTTCTCCTCCGCTATTAAATATTTACGCTTCGGCTCTAAATTTGGCACGGCGGTTTCCAAGCCGGGCAGGAAAGTTGGGAGGTTGGAAGTCGGAAGGCGGCCGGCTGTCGGGAGCCCGGGAGGGGCCCGCCCGTTTGCCGGGTCAATGTTTAACGTACCGCCTGGAGCGGAGCTCGGCGCAGAGGCTCCGGCACCGGGGAGCGGCAGTTACGCCGCACCCAGCTCAGCCGGGACCGGCAGAAAAACCGCCGGGGGACGTTTGGTTTTCACGGAAAACTCACCGAGCGGCCAACACCTCGATTCAGAGCCCTCTCTCCCGTACAACCCTCGCTCTTCAACAGTGACAAACCTGCCTCTCGGCCTCTCGACGGCCCCCGTGGCCGCTTCCCAGCGGAGAGCCGGGCTCCCCTCCGCCCTCATCCGCAGCCTTTCGCCGAGCAAAAGGCCTCGAAGCACCAAAGCGGCCACAATTTGGGCTCCACTGGAGTTTGAGGAGCTGCCCGGAGCAGTCTCCCCCGACCACGGTCACCAAGAGCTTTGGGGGTTGTGAGAAACAAACGGGGAAAAGCGGCTGGCAGAGGAAAACTGGAGGATGCAAATCCGGAGAGCGGAGAAACCGGCCTGGACGCGTCGCGTTCTACCAGCTCAAAAATAAAAGGAAGTTACACGAAGCGAGGAACCAAAGAAAGAAGCAGCACTTCAGCAGGACCAAGCTGGAATCGCAGCCTGGAAAAGCTCTGGAGCACTTTGCGGTCCTTCCTTCACCTCGGGCAGCGGTCGGCCGGGATCGAAAATAATCCGGGACCGCAAAAAGGGGACGAGGACCCAAACTGCAGATCCTTCAGAAAAGAGGAAACCAAAAGGGAAGGAGAAGGCAGAGCTGTGCCCAGGCCTCTCCCGCTGCCACCGAGACTCGTCTCGATTTTGCCTCGCTCAGAAACCGCACCCAACGCCCTGCCGCCAGCTCTCGCCCTCGTCCCACCGCCGAGGCCGCCCCTCAGGGATTCAAAACCAGGCTCTGGGATTAAAAACCGACCCCTCCCGTCAGCGCCGGGCGAGGGAGCGAGCGGCAGTTCCCCCCACCGGAGTCGTTCCCATCGCAGGCAGAGGCTGGATGCCACCAGAAGCTCGGGGACAAAAGGCAGCCAGGCCCCGTGCGCCGAGCCCCACGCGCACCCCGGGCTCGGGGGGCGGGGGAGACGGACCCCACCTCGCTCACCTCCGGAGCCGGCCACGCGCAGGTCGTTGCTGTTGCCCTCGTAGGTGAACAGAGCCCTAAAACACAGCCGGAGGAGGAGGGTTTGTCCAGCCCACCCCAAAAGCTCCCCCCTCCTCACAAGCACCCACCCAGGGGGTCCACACCTTCCCCTACCCAAAGCTC
>VWZK01005020.1:0-42116 GCA_013396935.1 Baryphthengus martii | reverse complement strand
GCAAGCCCTCGGCGCTGCCGCCGGCTTCACTCTGTCCCGGGCTCGCCTCGTCCCATACAGCAGCGCTGCTGCCGCCTCCTTCTCCTCCTCTTCACTCTCCTCCTCCTCCTTCTCCTCCTCCTCCTGCTCCTCCGGCAGAGTAGGGCTCCCCACACCCGCCTCCCGGCCCGGCTCACCCCTCCCTCCCCTCCCTTTGCTCCTCCCGGAGCTCTCCCGTTTGCGAGCGGGAAGGCGAACGGAGCCTCCGAGCGCTGCCGGTCGCTGCCCAGCGCAGCCTCCTGGAGCATGAGAGGGCAGCGGGGGGGAACCCACCTCGCTGCCCCCCGGGGCGGGCCGGCAGCGGGGCTGAGCCGGTGGCGAGGAGGGGGGTAGCGCAGCTGGCCGGCTTGAAGAGGACTGGAGGGGTGAAGAGCTACCTACCCTCCATCCCTGCTGGGGGGGACAGAGGAGCTTGCCCGCCCCCATCCCTCCATCCTGGCTGGGGGAAACCGATCTTAGCCCCGTGGTGGGGAGGAGTGAGTTTTGGAGGGGGCTGCGGGGATCATGCCGGGGGGTCTTCGCCTCGGCATCGCTTTCTCCTCGCCCTCCATGGAGCCCGGAGCTTTTCTACAATGACTTTCCCTGAGCTGAACAATGGCAGCTTGAGTGGGAACCGGACAGGGCAAGACAGCCAGAGCGGTGCCAACCAGTCCTGGGGGCTGCAAGGTGAGGAGACCCCGGAAGGCAATGGCACCACGTTGACTTTCGCCTTGGACGTGCAGGCAGTGGGCGTTGGGGTTTTCCTGGCCATCTTCATTCTCTCAGCCATCGTGGGGAACATCCTTGTCATCCTCTCAGTGGCTTGCAACCGGCATCTGCAGACTGTCACCAACTACTTCATTGTCAACTTGGCCATCGCCGACCTGCTGCTCAGCACCACCGTGCTGCCCTTCTCGGCCACCTTGGAGGTTCTGGGTTTCTGGGTGTTTGGGCGCATCTTCTGCAACATCTGGGCAGCGGTGGATGTGCTGTGCTGCTCTGCCTCCATCATGAGCCTGTGCATCATCTCTGTGGACAGGTATATTGGCGTCAAGTACTCCCTCAAGTACCCCACAATCATGACCGAGAGGAAGGCAGTGGTCATCCTTGTGGTGGTCTGGCTCTCCTCCATGGTCATCTCCATTGGACCACTGCTGGGATGGAAGGAGCCACCACCACCTGATGAGAGCATCTGTAGCATCACGGAGGAGCCAGGCTATGCCCTGTTCTCCTCCCTCTTCTCCTTCTACCTGCCCCTCATGGTTATCCTGGTGATGTACTTCAGGATCTACGTGGTGGCCAGGCGGACCACCCAGAGCTTGGAGGCAGGTGTCAAGAAGGAGAGGAATAAATCCATGGAGGTGGTACTGCGCATCCACTGCCGCAGTGTCTTGGAGGACCCTCTCTCCAGCAACCGGAGTAAGGGGCACAACTTCAGGAGCTCCCTCTCGGTGCGGCTCCTCAAGTTCTCCCGTGAGAAGAAAGCAGCCAAGACTCTCGCCATCGTCGTGGGTGTTTTCATCCTTTGTTGGTTCCCCTTCTTCTTCGTCCTGCCTTTTGGTAAGTGACATGGTCCTCTATTCCAGTCGCTCTACCCTTGGCTAAACCCCTGGAGATCTGGTCTTTGGGACAGACTTTCAGGACACAACTCATGTACAGAGGTGGTAATTGATAGGTGAATAAACCAGCAATGAATTAATTCAATTAATTAACACTTTTTCAATATTTATTAATCAGTCATATAATCAATCAAAGTAAATGGCAAATGAATAAAATAGCAGCATAATAAGTGGTTTAATTAATTCATTCTGCATCCAGTAGTTTAATTAGTGAAGTTCAGGCTAAGGAGGAAGCCAGTCTCTTTCAAACGGGCTGTGATTATGGCACAGTGGTCTCCAAACAGCTTTGCCATCTCTAACTCCAGCCTCCCTTCCTTCCAGTTTGTGGGGAGTGCACCTGGATCTGCCTCTGTGGGCCCAGGGCTCCCACCCCAGTTGTGAACTGGTGAAGATGTTGCAGATAAGTGAGGTTTGATACCCTCAAGGAGTCTGCCAGAGTATGAAGCAGAAGTCTTTCTGATTTCCTGGGTTTCCAGTGTTCTGCAGGAACCAGGAGCAGGATCAGGTGTTATCTCCAAGGGTGATGGTCCTGGGTGATTTCCAAGGAGTCCTGCCCTCAGCTTCTGGATCTGCCATGGTGCCCCTGTCACCGGATGCTTATTTGGGCTTGTCTAATGGGTTGTGCTCTAAAGTTTTGGCAAGTTGTTCGCCTGGGTGAAAAGGACACGGATTCCTGTATTTAAAGGAGGCTGAGTGGGCACAGAACCCACCAGGAATTTTGATGTCCAAAATTATGTCTTCCAGCATCAATGTTACCCACAGATCATGAAGTGCAGGAAAGGCAATACTCTGCATTACCACTCAATCTAGCAGCAGCACACAACTCAAGGGGACCAGAGGAACCGTCTGGGGTGGTGCAGCTAAGCCTGGGGAGAAAAAAAAAAAAAAAAAAAAAAAGAGAGATTAAAATAGCTTCTGAATATTGACAATGGCCTTTATGTAGAGCTCAGTAAAGCAGAAAGGTCTGTCTCTCCAACTGCTGGGTGGGACCCACATGTCCAACAGCCCAAGGGGGACTGATATCCAACTAACCCTGCAGACAGGGAAACATTACAGCTAGTTCTGCACTTTTTCAAACCCTCTTGCTGCAGTGTCCCTAGGGTGG
Source organism: Baryphthengus martii (assembly GCA_013396935.1). Taxonomy (NCBI): domain Eukaryota; kingdom Metazoa; phylum Chordata; class Aves; order Coraciiformes; family Momotidae; genus Baryphthengus; species Baryphthengus martii. The sequence continues at coordinate 39,374 of VWZK01005020.1, read as the reverse complement.
TGGGTCAAGGTTGTGGGGGTCTGGTCTCACTATGCTGCTCTCTTTGCTTTGATTTCTCTCTCTGTGTGAGGCTAGTATTTGTTGAGTTTATCTCAGCTATCTGTAGTGGTGAAATTGCTGCTGTGAAGAGTTTTCACTCTGTGTGAGCCTGGGAATTCATGATATAACTCAGGCAGGGAGCAGACAGGCTGCAGTGAACTTCTCTCACTACAAGCCCCAAGATGAATTGTCCCATCTGACCATGCCTCAGTTTCTCTTTCATCGATCAACTACATTTGGGGATTTTTGTAGCCTGCAAATAAATAGTCCAGGAACTATGGGGCTCCAGGACATAGCAGTACCCAAAGACTGAGCTGTTTGGGCAGCCCCGGTCTGATACTTGCCTCCTTGGCTGGTCAGCTGGGCAGGAACCATCTCTGAACCTCATTCACACCTTTACACCTTACAACTAATGGAGCAGGGAGTCAGAATCCTTTTCCTCTGAATTATCCCCAGTACTTGGAAATAGAGAGCAGTCATCAAGCAAATACTTTTCAGCAGCAAAAAAATATTTTCCTTTGTTTTACCGTATCTATTCACCCTTGTAATGCCTGAACCAGCTTCTCCACTGATGCAAAGCACTGAAATCAAAGGAGAGATACGCTGATTTACACCAGCTAAAAATCCAAACTTCATTCTTTAAGTACCTTCCGTGAACCCGTTTGCTCCCTCCAAACACACAACTTGCCAAGTTCTCTGTAAATAAGGCTTTGATCTTTACTTCCTGCTGTATTATATGTGCAACATAAACACAGCAAAAGTTCATTTATTATATGACTACAAAATATGCTGTCTTTCATTTCACCCCCTCCCTTTTACTAATTGCAATTTCCTATTCAAATCTGAGAATCATTCAATGTTATCTAGAAGGAGAAGAGAAACTTCTGCAAGGTCTAATCTCTGATTTTATGGCTCTAAAACTCAAAGAAATCAGTGAAGTTCACTGTAAATCCACAAAATGAAACATGCAGGGACAAATTCTTCTTAAAAATGAGACTGTTGTTAAGTAGAATGGGAGTTTTTATTCATGTACTAGACAAACCTATGTGAAATAATTTGGGGACAACTGGAATTTATATTGATATACACTTTAAATGAAAACAAAAGACTCATGGGAAACAAAAATCACTCTCAGTTGATGTGAAATGTATTATTTTAAGAGTGAATGGAAGTAAATTAAAAGATGAGTACTCAGATACATTTCAAAATGAACTGTCACATTAAAATGAAATGAAATGTGATCTATTTTCTTGTGAAAATATCAACATGTTTTTTTTCTTTTCCTATTTGGCATGAATTTGCAAGAGCTTGTCATTGACTTCCACTATTGACTGCCTATTGTCTGATTATACTTTTTAGGGATGAGTAAATTTGTCAACTGAAAAAAGACTCCCAACTCTACTTGGCATGGACTTAGCAATCAGAAACTTCTGTTCTGGCTCTGCCATTGGGATCTGTCTGAGCCTCCACACACTCTTGCAACTCTCCACAGAATAGTTTCTGCATTAGTTGTACGGAAGTGATATTTATCGCATCAGTGTTGAGAAGCTGAAATAACCAATCATTTTCAAATAACAGTATGTTATGGATGTGATAAATGATGTCAGCCACGTCTCCATACTTGGATCATCTACAGAAATTCTTTAAATTTACAGCTCAGACTCTCCAATACCTCTACATTCTATCCGTCAGCTGAGTAATTTATCTCACTCTTGGGTGTGTGATACACGTCCTCGAGCACAGCAGTCTGTGGTTCTATGATGTTTCCATCAAACGGTCTTGTGCCAAATTAGCATAAGTTCATTAAATCATAGAGGGTGGATGGATCTTACAGCCCATCTCCCTTTCTCAGTAAAAGATAACTTGGCCAAAAGCCATTCCTGACCTGTTTTCCAAGACTATTCTTAAAGCATCACAGTGAGGGCAAATCCATTACTTTCCCAGGTAAATTACCCTGTTGCTTAAACAGCTCTCAAATGTGATTTGTGCTTCTCTTTTTTTTTTTTTTTCCAGTTCAGGTTGTCTGCAATAACCTTAGGGCTGTGTTGCAACCTGCCAGAATATCATTCCTCGGGCATGACAGCAGGGATGCATGTGGTGAGCATGGTATAGGGACACCTTGGGGGGTGCAGCCCACTGGGATCACACTGGAGGAATAGTCTAAGCACAGGGGACCTGGCTAGGAGTCATCTACACTGCTTGTGCCTGTCTAGAAATAATACTGTGGAAAAGCAACCTGTGAGATGAGTTTGTCTCCAGGGAGAATATGTTGACATCCTGCGGAAGACCACAGGAGAGAATTACAAGGAGGTATGGGGGTAACGAACCTGTGAGTAAATTATGTAGCTAAAGCAGTTGATGGTGTTCATTCACTCCTCATGCCCTAAAGCAGAAGACACCAGATTGCAGAGTAACAGGGAAGCAGTATATGTGTGTTTGAAAATAACCAGCAAAAAATATTTGAAAATATTTGGAGTCCAGAGGGGTGAGTGTGGTTACATTCCTAAGCAATATTCTTTGTAGAAAGCCAGAGACAAGTGGAGGGGTTTAGTACAGTTCCTGCTACAAGAGATGCCATGTTCTGGACCTTAAATAATGATTTTGGGCACCCAAATTTGAACATATATTTGCCTCTGCCTGGCCAAAGTAGTGCAGTGATTCATTGAAGTGACTGGGAGTAGGACCCAGATCTCCCATGACCCGTGTATGGGATCACTCTGCTTCCAATCCACCCACTGCATCACCAAATAAAACTATTTAAAGCCAAATGTCTGTTTTTATATCACAGTGTCTTGATGCATCTGGAGGCAGTTGCTATAATGGATGTACCAAAAACAGGGAAAAAAAAGTACATCTTGAAAAATTTAAAACTACTGTGGGCAAAATGTTATAAAATCTCTCAACAGGAGTTTTGGAAACAATACCAAAATACATCATGTAACATTAAATAACATCTATATTAAGCTGACTATGACGGTTTTCTTAAATTTGCATGAAAAAAACCCCTTTGTACTGGATATTCTGGGAAGGAGCTTTCAATTAGCCTGTTCTATCTTCATTAATTTATATTTGGATAAATTCTTTCTCATTAATTCTGATACTCTGGTTAATGAGATGTAATGAAGATTGCATGGAAGAGTGGGGATGCTCTTTGATATGATCATGCACAGTGATTGTTTAATCTCTTGCTACCAGTTTGTTTTCAATTTCTTTTGCCACAACAAACAGCATGAACTAGGTACTAGCAACCGTATCATGTTAGCAAGTTGGGGTTGCTCAGCCTGGAGAAAAGAAGGCTCCAAGGGAGACCTTCTTGAGGCTTTTCAGTATTTAAAGGGAGCCTACAGGAAAGATGGGGAGTATAGTGATAGAACAAGTGATAATGGTTTCAGACTGAAAGAGGGTAGATTTTGATGAGATGTAATGAAGAAGTTCTTCACTGTGAGGGTCAGGAACAGGTTGCCCAAGGAAGTTGTGGATGCCCCATCCCTGGAAGTGTTCAAGGGCAGGTTGGACGGGGCTTCAAGCAATCTAATCTAGTGGGAGGTGTCCCCGCCCATGGTAAGGGTATTGGAACTAGATGATCTTTAAGGTCCTTTCTGTCTCAAAATGATTTTATGATTCTATGATTTTAAGATTCTATGAAATAACTGTAAAGGCTTCATGCTACCTATAGGGTTTTAATTAGAAGTGTGCGCACTTTGGCGAGGACACATAGCACTTTTGCTCAAGGTTCTTCAGAAAACAAGTATATTTCTTTGAGAAAGCAACATGAATTATCTTCTGATTGATCAATCAGGACTTCTACCTTCTGTAATTCCTGTGCTGTATTCTAGGTAGGCGCTAACTCCCTGTGGGCACGGTCTTCTCCGTGGAGTATGTGAGAGCACTGATCTCTTCCTCACAAGGGACTTCTTGAATGTGACCATGGGGTCAGAGGCAGTCAACTTTCTGTAGCTGTGGTGGAGCCTCTCATTCATTGCAGCTTGTTTCTATGGAAGATCTGTGATGGGGAGCAAGGAAAGGAGTTGGAGACCTGGAAAGAACAGCAGGAGGTGAAGAGAAAGAGCAGGACGCTTGGGGTGTGCTGAGATTAGCAAGGTGCTGAAAAGGCTCGACTACAAGTCATTGTTATCTCCAGCAGCCCTGAGGTGGCAGGACTTTGAAGTTTCCTGACGTGACCCCACAACAGAGGGTTTACTAAGCCCCAAACAAGAACTGTCCTCTCTGTCTCCTGAAGCTCAAATGTACAAGAGTGTTTCCAAGGGCCAAACATGTTTTATGATCTTGTTTTTGTTTATTCACCTGCTCTTAATTTTGTGGCTGAAAAGGTTTGGGGATTTAGGAGCGAGGGCAGTTCATGAGGAATAGCTTCAGTATTAAAGTTCAGCAGCTGGCTGCTTTCACAAGAGGGCTTCTTTCCAATGTGGCAGTTAACTACCATTCTTATTTGCAGTAAATATTTCTTTTAAAATGCCATTACGAGCACTGAATGATGAGCAATTGCTTCTGAATGTTCTGCCTCTCCATCCAGAGATCTCTCATCCTTTTTCAACTGTACCTGAACACATATCGCCAAACTTTTCCATCTTCCTTCTTCCTCCAAAGCAAATTCCAGCCCTCACAGTGCAAAAATGAAACCTCTGGTAGGTATTAATTTGTTTCATCAACTATCTACTCTCTAGGCTAATGAGAAAACATCCCTGAGTGGCCGAGCTAGTGTTCACACCCTCGCACACAACACGTGCTGGGCACACTTTCCCCAGTGGTGCCAGCTCCACAGTTCAAAGAACTAAATAGGAAGAAGGGGAGCACACACAAATGTCATCAGGGAGCGAAAGAACCTATCTGTTCATCATATTTGTCTAGGGAAACTGAGGCACCACTTACATATCCATGGTCTCTTGGTAGTTCTCCAGTGTTGCCAACACACGAGCCACTTCTGCCTGTCCTACTTTCTCTGTTTCGATGTTGTGTAAAACTGTCACACGGAAACAGAAGACTGGACTTCTCCCTGCCCTGTAATTTATGGGTGTGATTAGCCCAAGGATGGATTTACTGGAGCAGCTGGAACAGGATGTGGCTTTTTAGCTACTCCTAATGAATAGGCTTTCTCTAAGAGGGCTCCTCAGCTAGTACGTTTAGAGTCGAGCCAGAGAACAACCAGGTCTGGTGGCAGAAAACCAACTGCCAGCTCGCTAAAGAGAGGGCATTTCCTCCTCCTGGGAACTTTCCAACCCGAGGCAGTTCAAAATCATTAAGGCCCCTGAAACGCAACTTCTATTTTCACCCCCTCCAATAGATGATTGAACAAACAAACCCAGAAGATTTGCAAGGGATTCCTGCTGGGAGAAATCCCTGCCCCAGACAAGTCCAAGCCTCTTTTCCCATTGCTCACAGAGGGTACATGGAGGGCATACAGTAAATGAAGACGGTCAGGAGATAGCAATTATTGGACTGGCCTCAGCCAGATCTCTCCAGGACCAATCTTCCCAAGAAGAGAGCCTGGAGTAGTATGAACACGAGGTGGTCAGTGCCACTTGGGTTCAGGACCTGGAGCCAGACCTGCCCTCTCTCTGTTCAGCAGCTTATCTATTGATCACAATTAACAGAATTTTTATTTCCTTCAGTGAGTCAAAGGCTGAAGCAAATCGCAGGAGTTATCTCACCAGATCTCCTGAATTAAAGAACCTCTGGCTGCACTCCCCTGCAAGTCTGTCGCAATGCAAGGTTGCAAGTGCTGAAAAACCCAAGACAAGAGCCAGGCTGCAAATTCTCCAAAAGATGTCCACGATGGGAAAAAAAACCACAAACGTAAGGAAGCCCTGCAAGTGATCTCCCCTGAAAGGATCACTTGTGCAAACACTGAGCAGAGGACAACCCCCACTACAAAGGTTGCCCCAGCTCTTGCTGGAAGAGCTATGCTGGACTGAGGTTCAGGTCTTCTGCCATGGACAAGACCTTTGTGAAAGCATTTGGACGGGGGAGAGGTAGCAAGGAAACTCACGTAGAGGGAAATTCATATCCTAAGCCAAAACATGATGATTGGTGGTATAGAGACAGTGAGGAACCGGGATATCTTCGTGGCATGGTGTTCTTTTCTTGTGGCAGTGAGTCAAGGGGGGTTAGGGCAACATGACCTAAGGGGAAAGAGATAGGAACACTCTGCAGCAGGAGGATGGTCTCGAGCCAGGCATTGCCACCCCAAGATGGGCCAAGGGGAGGAGGTAACAAGCACAATGGACTCATGCCACATCCCGTCCCTGGCTGTTTCCAGCTGCAGGTTTCCTCAGACCAGCTTCACAGATCACTGAGAAAGCCCACAGGTAACAATAGGGATTGTGGAGGGAACTGACCCCAAAATCCAGGGACTCAAAGACACTTTTGAGCTCCTAGGTCACCAGATGAAGCTGATAATCATGCTGTTTCTTGCTCTGGGTGAGAATCCTCTCACTTGAGTCCCAGGCAGGGGACATGTCATGCATATTCCCACCCCAGATATGTTTTCAGAAATGCTGTTTGAAAGGCCATGGGTCACACAACAACACTGGAGACAGCCACAAGCTGCTCACCAAACTAGTTTGAGCACAGACAGCAGAGGACTTGGGTTCACAGCAGCTGGCAGTTTTTGAATCTCTGCCTTTAAAGCCAAGTTCTCTGAGACACTTGTCAAACTGCACCAGAAAAGTTTTTCAGCCATGGGCTATTTCTGTTCCCAGGGTCCTTTCCATAGGAATTAGCTGGAAAGCTGTGAAGATGTGTTGTGAAGTTGAGCTGGCGGCCAGCCATGGGCTTGTCTGCCTCCTTCAATATTGCACTTGGGCTGAGAATTTGGGGAAACAAAACAGAATGACTTCACGCCACAGGGTTTACTTTCCGTGTATTTGTCACTCAAAAGACAGAGGAAGGAAGAGTAAAGTGCAGAGTTTTCCAAATATTGCATCTCCCTCTTCCTTCTGCCTTGAAAAACCAGATTTATTTGGATTAAATCATCTTGTGCTTCACTTCCCAGTGACACCACACAGCTACAGCACTTCAGGGCTCTCTGCGGGCTGATCTGTCAGAGAACTTTAACAATGCACAAGCCCATTAGTCATGTCCTTTAGCTCCTTTTGTGACAAGTGCTGTACAAACAGTAGTGCTTATTTCCAGCCCAGAGGAGCTCGAAGTAGTGCATCCAGATGAATGTGGGAGGCAGGACAGCACCCAGTGGTGTCTGCATGCAGGCAGTCTCCAGATCTGATGGCATTCAGGTAAAGGAGTAGGAAAGAGTGGTATTTCTGCTCTCCTAGGAAAGCAACCAAGGAGAAGGGATCAGTTTCTATTGCATCTGATCACCTCCTTGGCCACCACCATCCCTCCCTGGGCTCCTTTTCATGAATACCTTCTTACCAGTGCTTCCCCTCACATCTGTGCCTCTGATAAACAAGGCAGGTAATTAATTTCTGATTTGCAGGTAGGCAGAGAGATCAGGGGTAGGACCAGACTCACAGGTGAAGACCTCTATGTATACTTGTCTGTGGGTAGGTGTCTGCATGTGAGCTGATTGTCTCAGCTCCCATTATTGTCCACTTCTAGAAATCTAGATTGCTAACCAGGTTTGATTTGCAATTTACTTCCCTAAAATATGTCCAATGCTGCCCAAGGTCACCTAAAGTGACCATGAAGCAACCATGTTGGGTATTTGGTTGCAAGACAGGACCTAGAGAAGTCCTGTGCTCTTCTAGAGGGACCTCCAGACACTAGGAAGGACATCTTAGGGTATTTATCTCCAGTGGTGCAAGAGATGCAGGCAAGCTCAGTGTCTACTTTAGTATGACCTGGATTGCACTCTGGATTACTTTCCATAGAAATTAAAAAGAAAACTGGACACCCTCATGGAAAACACTTCCACTAACCTGCCCACACAAACATATCTTTCTCTATCCCATAAACTGGAGTGTATGTGGTGCTCTGAAGCTTGGTGCCTTGGTATGTCAATACCTTTCCCTTAGGTGCTCCCTTCCATCTAATGGCTAATTCTGAAGCTGTGTCCTGAAAATAAAGATAAAGGTGACTTTACAGGTCTGATCTGTCTGTTTCTCCTGAAGACTCCAACACTTGGAGCATTTATCCAGGCAAGTGGGACCCAGCTGGCTAAATAGATGGAAAGCATGTAGTTGCATGTCAGCGGTGGGTTTGGCCTCTCCTTTTAGGATATGTAATGATAGGTCATTGGATAGGATGGTGGGGTGCTTGAAGATTGGCCCCGTCACATCACAGTTTTAGATCTTTGTCCACTTGCTAATACTGAGATGTGAGAACCAGCTCAGAAACACACAGCATGACACGCATGACACACAGACTCTTCCTGGGCTTCATTAGCATCTCTTGATGACCCCAGCGGGCAATGTGGCTACTGCTCTCCATGAACTTCTCCCATAGGTCAGGGGAATCAGGATGTGGGTGGTTTCCTTTTCCTGCTGCAGTGACAGGGCAAGGGAAAGTATTTACATCCAGACTAGAACTTTCCCAGTGCTCGAGGCAGTCGGAGTCAAAGGTGGTGAGGGTAGGGGGCTGAGTAGAGATTGTTCACATTGAATGTGGCCTTATCCACATGAATGTTCCCTCTTCCTGTGTGCTCTCACCACACATCCATAAGCAGGCACATAGAGAATCTTCAGGTGATTAAATTAACAGCCTAATATATATATATAAAATAAGTGCTTTAAGCGTTTTAACCAAACATTCACCACTCAGAGCAGAACTGGGTGACACAACAGAATTCAGACAAGCCATTGCAGAGAACCATAGCCAGAAATGTGACCCCTTCTGCCATCTCACAAAGTGCATTGGCAATCCCTCAAGTGCTGCCTTCCTTTGTAGTTCTTCATATTCTTCTTCCTCTCCTCGTTTCTCCTCCTATCTGTACCCATTTGTGGCTCTGGTGTGCAAATATCACAGCCAGCTGCCACCATTTTGAAAAAGGAGTGACTGCCACTGCAGACCACTATGTTGCATGATTCCATTCAAAATCACTCAAGTGTCATGTCCCAGTCCCTGACCTTCTGTCACTTGTGCCTTTGAGGAGGCTATTCTGGATCTTATTGCAACCAGTGCTTAAAAGCTTGATTGTTTGCAGTGGGAGCATATCTCTGACTCGTTTGCAATCATTTAGTTTTGTGTCTGTATCATCTTCTTCCTTAAGTAGTCATATTCTTTCCCGGGCTTCTGACAGACAGGTGGTCGCAGGTCTTCTTCCCCTGGAACCTCTTTTTGTTGCATTGAACAAGCAAAAATTCATCCCACCTAATGAATTCCCTTTTGCCTTTTTCATCCATATTCCTCCACTGGTCCATCTCGATTTGCTCTCCTTGAGAAGATCACTGGTGGTTTGGATACTTTGGGACACCAACATTGCATTTTACACTCAAACCCTTGAAGGCGCACCAGACAATTGTGTTGTTAGTGATGGTAGTGGCAGATCACACCTCCCACTTGTAGAAAAGACAGAGAAGGTAACTGCCTGCCTTGTGTTGGTGGATGTACCCTGTGAATGTCACCATGCAACCTATGCAGCTTGGTGCCCTGACTGTTAAGTCAGCACTGGTTTTGGACTCTTCTGAGTCATGCCACAGAGCTCTCCATGGAAGAGTGCTTAAAAAAAAAATACCCAGATGTTACCTGCCATGTCCAAGTGTATGCTCAGAATTGTATAAGAAGGTTTATTTCATAAGCCTGTCTTTTTTGCTGCTGTTTTGCTCCTTAAGGAACTCTCCAAAGGACTCACCTTCCAAACTCAGCTGGAAGCAGCTCTCAGGCCACGGGAGGAGGCACATCTCAAAGCTGCAAGGTCTTCATCAGCCAGTGCTGAAATGTGGATTAAGAAATGCTGCTCCACTGCCAGATATGAGTCATCCTGACTCTTGAACACTCTCTTATGGTCACTATGGTGACTGGGTCAAGCATCTCAGAAAAATTATCCGGGAAATTCCAATTTTTCTTTCTCCTTATTTACTTCTTGTCACTTCCAAATGTCTGCCTCACACTATTCTCCTTCTTCAGCCCAGGAACAACCTCTATATCAAGGACAGAGCAGCTTACAGGGGACCAAGGAGACTTTATCTTATTCCAAACTGTAGTCATTAAGGAGTTAATCCAACCACACACTTTTGAAAAAAGTGTCATAGTCTGTGAGGAATCACTTTGCTTGTGAAGAGAGAGAGACAGGAGGACTGGGCCAGTCGTAGGCGGTATCAAGATCTGCTTTCCCCACTCTTTTCCCATCAAATTCTCCATCAGTAAGGTTCTCAGGTGGACAGGCTTTGGAAGTTAGCTTGGGGTGCAATAAAGTAGGCTCTTCAATACAGGTGATGGTGCATCATACCTCCACCAGTGCTCAGCATCCAGCACCCATCACAGGAGCACATAAAACATCTTTGCACTCATCACACAAGTAAAGGATCTCAAGGTTGGAAGCCTTGCTTGGATGAAAGACTTAGTAACCATTTAGAAATATTTTGGTTGGAAAAGACCTTTAAGATCATTGAGTTCAAGCATTAATAAAACACTGACAATCCCACAACTAAACCATGCCCTTAAGCACCTTATCTACATGACTTTTAAATCCCTCCAGGGATGTTGACTCCAGCAGCTCTATGGGCAGCCTTTCCACTGCTTGACAGCCCTTTCGGTGAACAAGATTTTCCTAATGTCTAACCTGTTTCCCTTGATTTCATCCTCTCCTAGGTAATCGTTATTGCAACTTGCTTCGTTTCATTCCCTGCACAAACCAGAAACACTACAGCAGGTTTTGTCAGGTAAACTGGAGTCTGGGTCTGCGTCCTGCAGGTTGTGGCAGCAACCACCAAGGCTGACATCAGAGCTAAGCAGTAGCTGAGCCTCTATTACCCAGTACACTGGTAAAGAGCAGAAAGCAGCCCACTAAACAGATGTTTCCATTAAATTTAGGAACGCCTGCAAAACCACACAGAAAAGGCCTACAAATGAAAAGCAAATCGAGCTGTTTATTGTCATTAACAAACAGCAAGAAAACCCAAACCAACAAAACAACAGAGAACGCAAGAATGTGATCATTTGGGAACAAGTTATTATTTGCTATTCCTACTAGTAAAGTCTATTTGTACTGCAGCTACATCCAGGAGAATGTGTGTAGGAGCTGGAACTCCCACTGCAATATGGTAATTCCTCACTCTAAAGACTCTGTTGCCTTGGGTTTGTGAGCTTAACAGTGCAAATTGTTGACCTCTGGGCACCATGAAGTTGTGGGACTATCACAAGTGGTCCACAGCAGATACACAAAAGACTATCAAGCAGTAAAATGTGCATGTTTTCAATGAAGAGTTGGATAATGAGGCTGTTGAATCACCCAAGGGAGATACAGAAGGCTGATAACAGTCCTTTATCAGCAGGTTTAGGATCTAGGGAAGGAAGAGAGAGAGTTGTTAGGTCAACAAAAAAAAATTTCAAATTGACCCATAGTACACTAATTCCTTTTGTGTTTTGATTGCACTTCATTGGGTTTGTAAGCTTAAATGTAAGCACATTTTAATGCAAAATTTTTGGCATGCCTGTTTCTCCTTATCCCAAAAGAACAGATTTGCTTAGAGAAGTTTCAATATTGAAACTTTGCATTTATTTTTTAAATACTCATCTGCTTTGGCCAAAATACTTTGATGAGTTTGCCCTACATGAAAATTTGCGTTGTTCTCCTCCAATACGTATGTTTTTCAGTGAGGAGGTAAACAATGTATTTTTGCCCAGATTTCATCAGACGTCTCTTTTTCTGGCAGGCTCCATGAGAATGGTGTCAGGAGACATATCCCGGTACAGCCTGGAAAGCTCTTGGGAATCTCTGTGTATAAAGCCATTAATAAGGTTGAGTAATAAAGTAGACATGTGTTATTACTATGAACAATCATGACATTTCTTGGTTGTGCCCGTTTTTAGGTTTCCTTTTGCAGAACAAGTGCCAGACTGAAATGCGCCTTTGTTGCCCCGTATATCCCAAAAGACATTTTAGGGGAGCAAATGGCCTCTTTCAAAGGAAAGTTCTGGACTGTTAGCAGTGGCAGAGAGTGAGAAAGGATGTTAAAAAATAATCACTCTTGAGTTATTCCAAAATCCAGTCAGGAGAGGTCAATTAGACATTGTTGGCCTGCAAGCTGTCAGTGCACTTGGCTGTGGGAGCAGCATTGAGAGCAAGGAATCAGGTCAGGCTCAGTCATGGAGCAAAATTCTTCCCAGTGTTACCTCAAAATCCCTCTCTGGGGCTAGGGGCATAGAGAATGCCATCCACATCTCCTCATACTGGCCACAGCTGGGACACCTGTGTCACAGGAGATGAGGAACAAGGGCAGATACGTGACCATGCAGATTCCCAGGCTGAGTACCAAGGGAGCCCTGACAGTTTGCAGAGCCATCCCATAAATCGGACTGTTTCCTCTCTCTCAAAGGAAGCATTCAGGGATTTCTCTATGCCAGGACATCAAAGATGAGATTAGAACCAGCTGTCTCATGTTGCTAATTGATATCAGGTCTCTTCATTCCTCAGGGAGCTCTCTGAGGGAACCAAGCCAAGAGAGGTCAAAATGAATGAACAAAGGAGCATGGACATCCCAGAGTGTGAGGAGGGCAGAAACCACCTTCACCCCAGGGTCTCCTCTAGGGATCAATCTCCCAGCTGATCCAACAACACCCCCTTCCTGAGGACAGGAAATCCATCAGTGGAATCCGGACTAATTTGTCACCCAGCACCCAAGGGAATCTCTCATGTCACCCAACTTCTTCCTCTACTTGTTTAAGTAGCCTAGTGCAAGGGCAGGACAAGAGGTCACTACAGACTGGGGGATGAAGGGACAGGGAGCAGCCCTGTAGAGAAGGACTTGGGGGTGCTGGGGTGTGAAAAGCTGGAGCTGAGCCGGTCCCGTTGTGACAGGATAAGGAACAACAGTTTTAAACTAAAAGAAAGTGGGTTGAGGTTGGATGTAAGGACAAATTTTTTTTGCAGTGAGGATGGTGAGACCCTGGCCCAGGTTGCCCAGAGAAGTTGTGGATGTCCCCTTCCCTTGAAGTGTTCCAGATCATATTGGACAGGACTTTGAGCCACCTGATCTAGTGAAAGATGTCCCTTGGAACGGAATGTGGACTATACGATCTTTAAAGTTCCCTTCTGACTGAAACCTTTCCGTGATTCTGTGATATTAAGTCACCACATTGACTGGGAGTCATTTGGAAGCTGTGGCCTAGAGGGGCAGCCATGCTGCCTTCCCTGTGTCCACCACAGGGTCAGTGAGGGATATTCTGCAATTCAGCAGAATGCCTCTGTGCTTTCATTCTTCAGAGAAGCAAAAGTTACCTCATTAGAGAGCTCAAATGGGAAATCTCCTCTCAGGGCAATCTCAAGCCAGCATCCATTTGTCAAGGCATGTTTTGATCTTCTCCAATTATAAAGGGACTTTCTTCAAATAGAAAGTTAAATTATCTGAGTAGAAGCATTTTGTCCTCCATCCTCATCAGCGACCAAAAGAATAAAAGACCTCTGTTTCCCATTTCTTGCAACTCTTCTGTACTTCCAAAATCAACAGCTTCATTTTTTTCCCCCTGTCCAGCATGGCTAGATGTGGAAATGGTGGATTTTATGGGTGCAGGGCTGAAATGTCTGATGGCATCCATGCTGCTGCAAAGCCCACTGTCCTGCAGACCTGTGTGTATTACAGAATTCCAGCATGGCACGGGCTGGAAGAGACATCTGAAGATCATCTGGCCCGACCCCCCTGCTAAAGCAAGGTCACCTGGAGCAGGTTGCCCAGGATCCAGGAGGGCTCAGGAGTTTGCAAACTCGAAAATGGCTATTTCAGATAGAAACTTCAGAGTTTAACTGCTTGCAGGTGATTGTTTGGCACCTTTTGCATGAAATTGCTGGGGAATGGTGAGGTACATAAGCAAGGAAGGAAGAGTTAGAAACAAGATGAGAAAACCATTAGGTAGAGGTTAAAATGAGGATGGAGAAAAGACCCATCTATGCAACCTCTCCCCTTCTCCTTCATTTATGCAACCTCTCCCCTTCTCCTTCATTTATGCAGTCATGACAGGAAGCTCAGTGGTCTCCAATGTCAATCCAGAATCAGCAGCAAATGAAAACCAACACCATTTGACTTTCTTGTTCCAGTGTTTGGGGCATGGATTCAGCCTCCTGCACATCTTCAAAGCACTTGCCATTTTCCTGGGTGCAGTGGCCCAAAGTAAGTGAAGCACTTAAGCAGATGTTGAACACAGGAGATTGTCCGGTAGCAACTCTCGACTCTGGCCAGCGAAGGAGGATTTTCTTGGAAAATGCCAGTTGGAAAACCAAGCGGGAATGTCCCAGGTTTAACAACCTCTATTTCAATCACTACTCATAGCCCTGGGGCAGCTCCTTCATGCCAAGTTTCTGTGGCTTTCTTACCATGCAACCAGCAGAGCAAAAACCTTGGCAGCTATGTGCTAACCCAGGGTTGTCTCCTGGATCCAGTGCAAGTAACCTGGAAGCCCTGAGCACCCTGGCTCTAGCAAGGGTTTTCTCATGCTTCAAGCCTTCCCTCTACAAGTATGTCAGTTTGGGGGACTTTAAGACACTCAAGATTCCCAGGTTCATAATTCCAAGAACCACAGGACTTCTGTTGTCTGATCTCCTCTGTTACTGCATCCAAGGGAAGCCTGGGAATGTAGCTGACCAAGGCCTTTGCATCTTCTGTACCCTGTGGCTGGGGAGGCTTGAGAAGGGATGTGTCAAGGTTGAGGGTCAGGGCTGGCCACTAGATGAATAACAGACGCTCTCTGTTAACCCCTTTCCATTCCCAAAGAGGAAGAGAAAGGGAGTAAGGGAGAAAGACTTATGGATTGGAAAAGGAAAACAGCTTTAATGGAAATAGTAATAATAACATGGAATATACACAAATATGTACAAAACAGCAAACAAATAGCAGATTCATCTAGTGGTGATTGACTGTTGGCATGGCTGCCATCTCCATGGATTAACAAGTGCTTCCACATCAACGGGTAGTTGTGAGGTTTCCAGGGATACAGCCTTTTTAGACAACAGTGTGCACCAGACATTCTTAGAATTATTTATTTATTTATTCATTCATAGTTTCTTGAACATTTTTATTGATTATTTTAGTGCATTCTGATTTCGAAAGAAAACAAATATCAAACACTGAAATTTCCCACAAACCAGACATCTGGATTTCCAGACAGTTTTGTTTCCAAGCATGTATTTCCATTGTTACTGCTTCTGACACTGTATGTATCTGTTACTCAGAAGTAGTTATTGATCTCTAAAAAAAAGATTAAATACAAAGCCTGATTTGATTCTATTTTTTTGGTACAACTGGCAAATATTGTTACTTATAAAAAATACAATGTCTTTCGTGTGATGCTGGAATTTTGCCACCTTCAACCATCGCACACTTTGCAGTACCTTGCTTGATATAGTGACTTTGAAAACTCTCCAAATTGCTGACCAGACACTTTGAACCCAATAGGAGGGATGGGCTCCAATGCCACACTCTTTTGTTATTTGCACAGAAATCCCATTTGGCCATGTTTTTAGTAGTGGTTGGACCAGATATTTCCAGAGATCGCTTACACTTATTCTGTGTGTATACTCTAAAATAACATCTAACTGGTGAGCCAGTAAGTCAGTAAAGTAATAATTGACCCAGTTTGTTACACTTCAGTTATTCCACTCTTGGCCTTTTGTCCCAGTATGTTAGGCCCGTATCATTAGTCACCTGATGCCCACCTATATCTCAAAATTTCAGACAAATAATCTGTATGTATGTCAGTAAACTAAATGCCTTGGAAGCTCCTGGACCCTGAGGCCAGGTGGCAGATGACAGCTGTCATCTTGGCTAGTGAACTCTCTCAGCCTTCAAAACAGAGTGGCTGTATGTAAGTCACCAGTTGGGAATAGACCTTGGGAGGTTCCTCTCCCACTCCATGTCTTACGCTGATTGCATGGGCCAAAGTCAGTGCTTTTTGCTTTCTCTGCCATCCTCTGGCCCCGCTCCAGCAGGTCCTTGTCTCTCCTGTGCTCTGAGGTGTTTACTTCCTCCCAGCTTTGTTTGCTCTGGGTAATTACTACCACACCAAAGGATATTAGCTCTAGGATACTAAGATATTATCTGAGAGTGTGGAGAGACTAACTGGTCTCAAATACCAACAGTGTAGCTCATTGTAATCAATTAAAGGTTGACGTGATCCCCAACAAGCAAGACCTTCATTAAACTCTACTAAACTACTTGACACAGATGCTTGACTCCTTGTCAGTGTCTCTAATTAAGATCAAATATACAGAAGAGTAGACATCATCGCATATGTGCTACAAACCCAGGGAAAGATCTTGCAGAAGAGAATAAAGGTCCTCCATTATTCCCAGTTGAAGCACTTTCTAGAATAGATCAACTGTTTCTCAAACAATTCTTACATTTAGCATGTCCAAAGACCCTCTGTGACATGATGATTTTTAGAACTCTTCAATAGTCAAGACCTACCGCATTTTGGAATGAAGTTTGTTAATTGTAGTCATAGTTCGCAAGACTGGAAGGGACTGCTTCAACTATCTACTGCCATTTGCAGATCATACGAACCCTAAGTGCCTCATTAAATAATTTCTTCAACTCCCCCATTACTCAAAACCAGTTTTCTCCTTAGAAAGATACTCAGCATTAATTCAGGACTGCAAGTAATGGAGAACCTATGTTTCTACTTATACTTTTTCCAGTTGCTTTCTATCTTTTCTATTAAAAATTACTGTTTTCTTTCCAGGGTAAATTTATCTAGCTATAACTTCAAGCCGTTACATT
The DNA here is from genome assembly GCA_013396935.1 of Baryphthengus martii. Lineage (NCBI taxonomy): Eukaryota > Metazoa > Chordata > Aves > Coraciiformes > Momotidae > Baryphthengus > Baryphthengus martii. The sequence goes on along the minus strand of VWZK01005020.1, from coordinate 22,488 downwards.
TTTCTACCATTCTTGGCTAGATTAAAGATACTTTTGCTATGAGAAACAGCTTCCTCTGTATTTCAGTGCAATGCATGAGCAAGTCACTTCAATTTCTCCTGGATAATGCCAACAGATCAAGATCCTTTGATCTCATGCTCTAGTTTTCCAGACTGTTGTGTTATCTCATAGAGGTCCTCGGACTATTTTCTGTCTCCTTGGCTTCTTTTCTGCACTGTGGGCACCAAAATGGGAGACAATTTTCTGCATGAGCAACCTCCATTTTTCAGTCTTCCTTGGTCTGGTTCATCTGTTCCTGTTCTTGGCTTTTTTTAATGATCGGAGCTTGTGTTGTTATTATACTACTGTGAAATGCTACTCCTAGATGGATCACACACTACTTTTTGCCAACAGCCTTGACAGCCTTTCTGTGAGGGAGGTAGCTGTAAGAGCAAGTCATCAACCATTACTGGAAGATATTCCTTTAACAAACCGTTTCACCAAAACGTTCCCATGTGCTACTATTCAGGGTGGGCAGGAATACTACTCCAGAATCAGAGAATCAGAGAATGGGTTGGGTTTGAAGGGACCTTAAAGATCATCTACTTCCAAACCCCTGCCATGGGCAAGGACACCTTCCACTAGACCAGATTGTTCCAAGCTCCATCCAACCTGGTCTTGAACACTTCCAAGCGCATTCACAGCTTCCCTAGGCAACCTGTGCCTAAAGGTGCAATTGACTTTCTGGGCTGTGAGCACACATTACTGACTCATATTCAGTTTTTTATCAGTCAACATCCCCAAGTCCTTCTCCACAGGGCTACTCTCAGTCCCTTCATCCCCTAGCCTGTGTTGATACCAGGGGTTGCCCCAACCCACGTGCAGGACCTTGCACATGGCCTTGTTGAACTTCATGAGGCCCACCCCAAGCCTGTCAAGGTCCCTCTGGATGCCATATGCAATATTGAGATTAATATTGGGAACCCTCATGTTGCAAAGATATTTTCATGCTTAATGCCCATAAATTTAATGAGAGTTCAATGTGTAATTATCTTTAAAATCTGTGCCATGACATTCATGTTAAGGATCATCAGATGGCTTAGCTTCATGCAGTATTACAAAATATTTATCTTTAGGGACAAACAAGTTGATAGTCTTGAGGAGTCATGTCACTGGTGTTGTCTGAGACAGATGGTTTCAGTCACCAGGGAAACTGCTCTTGTCAGTGTTTGGAATATCTGGATGCAATTCGTAAGGGAAGCTGGGTCATGTCTCACAGCAAATGTAGAGTCTCTTTATCCAGCCATAGATTCATTGCACAAGACAAGACTGAACACCTCTACTTGAGGACCTACTGACCAAGAAATCCTGAGGACCCAGTGGGAGACTCCCATTGGACCCCCAGACTCCTTGCCTTTAGGCAACACTGCTGGTGGAAGTGCACAAGCAAAGCAAGTTCTATGTGGCATGGGGTTTTTGTTCCTTTGACATGAGTTAGGGGAACACCAAAGACATCAAAAGAGACATCAGAGACTCCTAAAAGGCACGTAGCAAGTCAAAAACTAGTTGGTGATGATGGAAGAAGAGAAGGTAATAATTGCCTGGGTTGATGCCTGTCTTGACAGGAACTGTCCTCAAAAGAAGCATGTTCCTAAGGAGGGGTGGAAGGTCTACTTTGGGTCACTTCCCTGGAATGAGAAGTGAATATGTGAAATTAGCTTACGCAAAAGTAAATTAGGAGTGGAGACCACATCAAGACAGGGAGAGAGCGCACCTGAAATCCCATGATTATTACCTCTGAGCAGTGAGTGAAGAGCATAGGAGGCAAAAAGGTTTGTTTATATAGCAAAAAGGTGAGAGAGAGGCAGGTGGGTATCTCCTGGGATGTACTCAAATTGCCACGAAAATCAAATGCAAATTTCCATCTTTCCCTTTAGGATCAGAGATTAAAAAAGAAATAGAGATAGGGCAGAGATGGAGCAGGAAGCATGTCAGTGGAGAATGAGCCTCATCACCATAACGAGGCACTTTGAGACACTCATTTCTTCTCAACAAAGATCCTGTTGCCCTGTGCAGAAACTTAAATCAGGCAATGCAGCAAGTTTCTTCCATTCTCTCTCCTGAAATCTCACTTTAAAATTCCATGTGGCTGTAAAGTTTAAACAAAACCACCGTGACTGGTCTCCTGCTACATTTCTTGGTTCTTCCCAGCGTCTCTTCATGCTTGTCCTAGTCTCAGTTCCATGACTAAGACAACCAGGCAGCCAGTTTTTGCCTCTTGTAACATTTCACTTTCTGTTCAGCTATGACGTCCAGCTGGATTGACAGGTAACAAGAAGTATCAATAGTCTGGGTTTTCTGGGCTTGTCACTCCTTCACACTGACAGGTCCTGGCACCATTCTGTGTGGTTATATCACACCACCAGCTCTGCTGGAGGCTGCTCTAGTCTGGGCATCACAAGCTCTGTCATCTCTTCATGTGGTACAACCCACGAAGTCTCTCCCATCCGCACTGCCAGACATATTTTCTGGATCACAAACCCTGGGATATAAATCTTTTGTGTGTTGCGGTTGTACAGAAAACTTCTACTCAGGATGAGGTAGCAAACACCCCTTCTGGGGACTGGTTTTCTCACCACTCCGTGTTTGTACAGCACCAAGAACAAAAGGTGGTTCCTCCGTCGCATGGATGTTAGCAAATAAATGACATTGAGGTCAATTTTTTAGCCATGTGCCTGGCACTGCCACAACAAAACCCTCCTGAACACAGATCTGCATGTAGGAACACGCCTCAGCTCTGCTGCTCACTGTACCATATCCATGCCAAAGTCATGCCAGAGTCCGTGCTAACAGCCTGGTGCCCCTCGGTCAAAATCAAGTCCCTGTTGGCTGTACCCACAGAGATGTGGCTGTAGATACATCACTGCCAAACAACCAGATGAGAGATGTAGAGTTGGTCACATCAGATGGAGGACATGTCCCTCCCCATGGAGATGAAGGAAAGGACCAAACAAGAGGGATCTTTTGCAGGCAACCAATGTGGTGCTAAACAGGACACTTTATCGCTTCAAGTGAAGGGCTTCAGGAACTGTTGGGAGTGATGAGGATGTTGTTATCTCACCATTCCTGTTGTATTTTTGGAGCCCTGCTACACTGACCCATTGTTTTCCAAGAGGAGGAAAGGTCTCCTTTTGAATTGCAATGTTTTTAGAGCTTGATATCATCTGAGAGCTGGCCAGTAACTCTTTGCTCTCTCCTGTGAATAATTCTGGGTTGGGGGAGAAGAAGGAAATATGATGTATTTTTTGTAAGTTTCCCTTTTTGTCACACACACACACAAAAAAAAGGCCCTAGAAGGAAAGAGAAGGTGAGCAATGAGAAACTCTGCAGATTTTTCCATGAAAGCTAAAGCCAGAAGGGTTGTGCCTTGGAGCTGGGTGCGGAAACAGGGCAGGCGTTGGAGGATTTTCCCCTCCAAGCCTGAAAAGAAAAATGAAGTTGGCTGGCTGGTCATGAATAACCCCTCCTGAGCCTGCAAAGCCAGTCCCCATTTTTCATCAGAGCTGAAAATATCAACCTCCCCCATTCTTTCTTCCCCACCCTTTCCTCCGTGACGTCACAGTGCCTAGGTCCGTCAGTGCAGCTCTCTGGAGGATGCTGTTCAGCATCCTTCACAACCAGTGACGGTGGGAGGGGAGCACGGGCTGTGACTGCTGTGGTGCCAGACTCCTTGGCCAGTGACGTGCTGTCTGCCCAGTTCTGATATAAACAGAATGTCCTTGGGACCAGCATGGTGGAAACACGCTGAGGAAGCTCCCACACCTCCTCTTGATAGCGTGTTTTCCAAATGCTGGCGTCCCGCCACCAGTAAGTTCTCCAGATCTGGGGCCACCAGTATTGCCAGTAGCCAGCTTAATTAAACCTTCCACTGTAGCATCCTTCTAAATTGATGGTGTTATATCCATTTGGGTCCTGGCGATGATCACTCACCCGAGGTGAGTTCTGCTCAGCCCATTCTGTAAATTAAGGTCAGGACTTGTGCATTTTGCTCTAGGGAAGAATTTTTCATTGGGTTGGGCCCAATGAAAAATTACCGTTTTCCTCTGTGCAGCTCAGGCCTGGCTTCACTCTATATAAAATGCCATGTGTTCCCAGCAGGATTCAGCCATTCCAAGGTCTACCCTGCAGCCAAATCTGATCTACATATTTACGAGCTTGTAAACAGGACGAGGCGGGTGAGTTCACATTCTTAGAAAACCAAGTGCAATGAAAAGAACTTCTGAGTTGGAAAAACAAAGAGTAGCCTTGGGTCCGACCCAGCAAACACAGCGGTTTTTTCAAGACTTGGATGACTTGCTTGAGAATCATTCCTCTCCACTCCTTTTCTACAGGATTTCCCAAGCTTGCTCTTTAGTTGGAAAAAAATACACGTTCTCAATGTTTCTGACCTGAGTGGAGGAGACAGGTTGCTCGAAAGGGACATTTTATCTTGGAGGTGAGTTGAAGCCAAGCTTCCGCTTGCAGTAGCCACAGAGGAACAGCAGGTACTTGCAAAGGGAGATTTAAGGAAGCTGTTACAAGATGTTGCACAGCAACAGCTAGTTGGAATGCTCACCTCAAAGTGCTGTTGTGTCAGCCAGTAAATGCAGTAACCTGTAGTCTAGAACAGTGGTTCCCAAACTGTGTTCTCCATAAAGGCTTGGTAAGTGGTTTATGGAAAGGTAGAATATAAGAGAGCCAATCAGTCCGTAAAAGAATGATGGGGATTAACAGGTTTTGGTTCAAAAAAGTTGGAGAACCACTTGTCTAAAGCTGTGTCCATTCACTATTTATAGATACAGAGCTCTTTGTGACAAGGACTGAAGAAATATTTTTGCAGTCTTCTTGAAAAAAAAGTTATGATGACGTTCCATGAAGTACACATCACTGGAGTCACAAGGCTAAGTCACAGCTGTGCTTTTACTAACTTATGTACCTTGCTGGGAAGTTTGTCATTGCTTATGTCAGCATAATACCTAAGGTTTTCTCAAGTAGATTATTGTGGTGAATCCCCAACTGATCCTCCAGAGTCCTTTTCGGCATCTGTCTTCTTTTGTTATTGGAGTTTATCATTAGTTCAGTATGCATTGAATTAAATTCTTCCCCCCTGTATACAATATTTTCATCTCTCTAAATAATAATCATTAAGTGGACTTACAGTCCACCAAAAGAGAACATTATTATAGAATCATAAAATGGTTTGGGTTGGAAAGGACCTCTAGTCCAACCCCCCTGCACTGAGCAGGGACATCTGCAACTAGAACAGGTTTCTCAGAGCCCTGTCCAACCTCACCTGGAATCTTTCACGGATGGAGCTTCAACCACCTCTCTGGAAAATCTGTTTCAGTGTCTCACCACCATCAGCATAAAAAATTTCTTCCCTTTCCTCAGTCTAAATTTTCCTTGTTTTAGTTTAAAACCATCAGTCACCCCTTATCCTGTCCTAACAGGCCCTAATAAAAAGTTTGCACTCATCTGGCCCCATAGACACTCTTTAAGTTCTGAACGGCCACAAGAAGGTCTCCCTGGAGTCTTCTCTTCTTCACACTGACAAGTCCAACTCTCTCAGCCTGGCCTCATAGCGAAGGGATCCCTATTTTTTTATTGCCTTCTCTGGTGCTGCTCCAACAGGTCCCCATCTCTCCTGTTTTGAGGACTTCAGAGCTGGGCCCAGTACTACCAGAGGTGTCTCCCTAGAGCACTGGGAAACAGAGGGGCAGGAATCCCTCCCTTGACTTGCTGCCCACACTGCTGGGGATGCAGCCCAGGACAGATTGCTGGCTCATGTCTAGCTTTTCATTCACCAAAGCAGCATAAGCAGCATCTTTATTTATTATTATTTGCAACCTGTGCCTATGGTTGGATTTTTGCCCAGGAGACTTTCTTCCTACAGCTCACTCCTGCTGCAGGTGGCAGGGAATAAATGCTGCTGTGTTAGCCAGAAGCTCAGGCACTGAGATGCCATCATGCAAAGAGTCTCCCAGGCTCAGATGCAGCAAAACCTTCACACTCGGGACTCTCCCACATTTGCAGACTGGAGAGCCATGGGAGTGCTCCTCTCTGAATGACACAACGATTTTCACATTGCCCTGGAGGGAACCTAGCAACCCCACAAGGCCATTGTGTTCATTCAGATCCTGAGACAGATGGAAAATTTTCTTTTCAAAGACCGCCCCAAGCGTGTTTCCTCTGTCGAACCATCCAGGCAAGAATCTCACAGTGGTCTCTGCCCTGCTCACTTTAACATTAGTCTTCAGCAGTCTTCTTCCGGCTCAGACAGCAAGACAAGAGCTCCTGAAATGCGACTCAACTACCCTGACTTTCCTGCTCTCATGAGACCTTTTTTTTTTTTATGCTTCTTTTTTTTGCATCTGGTAAATAAGAACCTTCCTGATATCTCCCTTTGGATTTGCCAGATTGGTCAATTTTCCAGACCTTTTATTTTTTTTACTGATTTCATTTATGTCCTTTTGCTGATTCTCATGATTTTAAAATTTGTTTTAAAGTCCCCTTGGGACTGGAGTTAAGCTATTATATCTAAGGGGTGAGTGTCAAGTGGAAGGAGTCAGTCTCTTTTCTGTGCTGCCCAGTGATAGGACAAGAAATAACAAGTATAAGCTAGAACACAGGAGAATCCACCTCAACATGAGAAGAAACTTCTTTACTGTGAGGGTGGTGGAGCCTGGAACAGGTTTCCCAGAGAGCTTGTGGAATCTTCTTCTCTAGAGACTGTCAAAACTAACTTGGATCTGCCCCTGTGTAGCCTGCCCTAGGTAATCCTGCTTTGGCAAGGGGGTTGGACTAGATGATCTCCAGAGGTCCCTTCCAACCCCTAACATTCTGTGATTTAATAGGTGGCCCAGGCTTAATGCTCAGCAACAGTCCTCAGACAGAGCCCAGGTCCCAGGCTTGATCACAGGCATGGGAAAGCTGATGGGCCGACATTGTCTTCCACAACACGCAAAGGAGATGTTTGGTCCTGCTCATCATTCCCTCTCAGAAACGTTGCCTTAACCATTGTAAAAGCTTTGTGATGGAGTGAGCTTGGTTTGCAGTACCCAAGCCCAGGTGTGCTTTCAAAATCTCTCTCCTTTTCCTCTGCCTAGTTCTGCCTGAATAAGGTCCGTGAAACTCCTGTTAAAAAGCAAGAAACAGGGAAAAACTCATAGAATCTTAGAATAACAGGGTGAATTAGATTTGCATTATATGTCTGTTTCTGGCCGTATCCTTTCTTCTAACTGGGAAAATGGAGGAAAAGAAGAGCTTGGACACTTACACTTTCCACTTGCACCCTAAGGGCTTTGTAGTCTCCCTTTATCCTGTTCAGGATCTGGCTTGCGGTGTCATTTGTACCCACATGCAGGAGTAGCAATGGATAGTAGGCAATGTTCTTGACAAGTTGTGGCACCCTCCCGCAATGTCTTGGATCTTAGCTCCTGGAAGGCAGCAAACCTCTTGTGATGCCCTGATGGGTGCATCAGTGCCCCTCCACAAAGTTACCCACTACAGGCACCTGTTGCTTCCTTTTGTAGTATTCTCTGTGTGCTGCTGGTAGTTTCTCCTTGTAGACCTTGCTCATGGATGTCTACAGCTGTTAAAGCTTCATGTCTGGTTTTGGTTGTAATGCTGGAGAGTGGAGATTGAAGCAGTGTCCTGCTTTTGTGAGTCACCAGGATCGAAGGTGCCTCATTCTCAATGGTGTCCGCTACAGGAACATGGTTATGAAACCACCATCTCCATCTCAGTCCCTCTGATACTGCACAGCCTTTTAACTGTTTCCTGCAACTTGGCCACCTGATGCAGCTAATCATCAACCTATGCACAACTTGGGACAACGCGATACTGCCGAGAAGGTCAGCAACGGGCAGGGGAGGTGTGGCTTCTCTGTGCTTTTCATCTCGGATGGATGAGAGTGCAGAAGTCGGAGTAAGCAGGCATGTCTACACACAGAGAGGCACGCAGGCAGAAAATTGGGGCCTTCACTGGTATGATGGAAGCTGTCGCTTATCTGTAACATTGTTTATGGGGTTGGCTGGAAGGTTTACAGGACTGGGGAATTCCACTCGATATCCCAATGCCATCGTCCTCCAGGGAAAACTCCAGAGTCACTGTGAACATGCTGTCCTCTGCCCTACGACAAGAAGCTCTTGGATCCATGCTAGGAGGGCAGTGAACTTCCCTCATCACTCCAAGACACACCATGAGCTGCAAGGAGGTGTTAACCCTCTAGGGATCCTGATACACCTACAGATGCTCAGTGGAGATGGTCCATAGCAGATGGAGGAGAAGGTCAGGAAAGTCTGATCAGAAGCTGAAACTCCTAGTTCCACATACAGACAGAAATCCTTGGTGATATCCAGCCTGCTCTCCCATAGCTTGGCAGATACACCAGGGAAGTTGTCCATCACGGGGGGCTGGGAAGGAGCTGGCAAGGAGGGATGCAAGTTGAGTAATGAGGAGAAAGTGACAGCTCATGATTACTTTGGACCAGATTTAATTAATTTATTTTATGAGAGCCAGAAAAAAGAATAGAAGGAAGAAACTGACTCTTTCTTTGGCCAGGAGAGCCCACAGTGAGCTTCGGTAGGTATGGTACCTTCTACATCAGGATTTTTCCTATAGCAGCTGGACTTCCCTTGACTTGCTGCTCTGAGACATCCTGAATGAGTCCTCAGACCCTGTCCTGACATTTTAGACCACATTCAGAAGGAGTTATGGTCATGGGACATCTGTCCCCACCACAGGCCTAATCCTATCTGGTGCTTCCTAACTAAATCACAGAGTGGTTTGCACCTTGGTAGACTCTTGATTTTCCATTAGTTTGTCCTGTGGTTTTTTAACATCCACAGACTCCTGCTGTGAGGACACCCACAGCTGAGTAATGTTTTATGAGAGGAACCATCTCCTCTTTGCTTTTAACCTTCTGCCCACTACTCTCCATCTCCTGTAATTCTATTTGTAGTCGAAAGGGCAGTGAACAAAAGCTCTCTATTTACTTTCCCGTTGACACTTCACCAACATCTGCAAGGTATAACTCTCCATAAGGTATTTTTGTCCAGGGCCATTCCTCATATAAATGCCCCATGTGAGTGTGAACAGTCCTGCTGGTCCACGTGTTTCCCATTCATGGTGGAACACCACTGGGCCATGACTTTGGAGCTTGGTTGTATCCATCTGTTCCCACGTCTGCAGCACTTTTGTGCCATGGACTATTCAGGACATGCTGTAAAGCAAAGACCTTTTAAAGCAAAGATGTCTCTGCCAACTGCGGCAGAAAGCAAGCCTGCTCACAGATTCTGGTGGTGTAGTGGGAGCCAGGGCCAGAATTTAGATTGGACAGAGTCCATTTTCATTTGTGCATTTGTCTTTTTTCCTTTTTTGCTTTAATTTTTTTGAGCGTTGAACACTGAGACCAGCAATTCTCCAAACAATCCAGTGATATCACCTTCGAGTGAGTCATGGGGAGGGCAGGGTGGAGAAGTACAGACAAGGAAAGATCGTAAGATTGTGCTCGCTCAAACAACCTAGAAAAAAACAAAAAACAGATGTGTGTTTGGATACATAGAGGGAAGGCTGCATCCCAACACCGGGTGGCACAGCTTTAGAGAACATAACCATGGCTTTGGAACTGGGTTTCTTTCCCAGATATGAGCAGGATGACATTACCTAGGAAAAACACACACACACTAGATGATCTCCAGAGGTCACACATACGAATATTCTGCACACACACACATACATACACACACACACTGCTATAAGAACACCAAATTAATTTTTTGCTTTCAATCCAGAGCTCATGCCTTATTGGCTTAACTTTTGCACCACCAAAAAAATGAAATTCGATCTTCAGATCACTTTTAGACTGTGACTCTGGCCATTTCCCACTCTAGGGGCAAGCTTTCCCTGAGCTCAGCTGCAGCTTTCTTAATTTCTTAATGATCCTGAAGATAATTATCTAGTGTTACAACAGGACCTGCAGTCCTTGCTCAGACCCATCTTCATCACTAGGATTCAGACACTGCAAGATGTGGAAAGATCTTTTATTGAAATGACAAAAAGTATAAAGGCCCCAAATGGACTTCCAGCAGTGTTATTACAATATTTTTATCTATTAGAAGACAAAGCCCTCAGCAGGATGCCCACAAGCCAACACAGAAGCTTTTCAACAAAGCAGCTGCAGCTCACCCTAGCTGGGAGCATCCTACACAGAATTATAACCAAGATCCTCCATCCACCAGGAGAGAAAACATCACTGAGTAGACAGTCAGGATGGAGAAGGGGCATCTCAGAGGTCTGTCTCTACTCCTCAGGCTGTCTCTGTGTTTCACATTTGAATTTGGTTCGGTTAGATGGAGACACCCCTGCTGGGAGCACTACCCTCAAAAGCAGTTCAAGCAGGCCAAGACCTGTTTCCATTGTCTTCTCCCGGTGAGGGCTCTGGGGTCCCAGATGCTCCAGCATGGCTGGGGTTGCTGGATCCCAGCACATATACTACACTGCTCACCACACCAACACTACCTCACAGTTGAATGTCCCCAGGACAGGTGTCAACACCCCCCTTTTTGAAAAGCACACTCAGCTTTGCCATGAAGTGTTGAGCCCGAGATGTGTGCAGAGGGCAGATTTTGAGTGAGTAGGAAGAGCTCCTCTTTGAAACAAGACCACGTTTCACAAATTTGTGCTGTGACACAGGCCCTAGAACTTTTGGGCTTCCTGTTCTGTGATATTGCTTGTTCTGACTTTGATGATTTTGGAGCCAGATCATCAAAAAAATGCTCTTAGGCTGAGATATCAGGATAAAGTGCTGGTCCATCACTCTGTGTTACTATACTTGACAGTTTACTCCAATTTTCTATTTCTGAACTATGGAAGCATCTGACTGTGTTTCCTGAGCTCTTCTAACATCATCTATGCTCTTATATAATCACTGTTCCAACATCCTGTTCCAAAACCCTCACTCTCTCAAAATGTTGACGTATATTTGTATGAAAGTAAGAGCTAATTTATTCCATACTTTACTCATTCTCTGCATAAGACCCTGCAACTCTTCCTTACATACAGCCTCCCAGTGCCTACCAAGAGGGTCTGATGCTCCAGCATGTACAAAAGTACCAGTGAAAGACCTGTTCTGGGACCTCCCTGCCTAGTTCTGTTCATCCCGCTGTGATCAAATGAGGAAACTACGGATGCACTCAGTACACGTCTCTTCCAAGGGGCACGCTTATTTGCATGGTAATGGGTATGGTAATGAGCCCCTTGTCTTCAGATGTACACAAGGTTCTAGCGTTTGAAAACCAGCCAAAGTTGAAATTCAGGGAATTTGTAGCTATTTTTTTTATTTTCAATTTGTATTTTTCAACTGGATCCAAAAGATGAAGGGTGTAGTACAGAAACTGTACTGTGCAATGAATTGCTAAACACTACTTATAAATTATTATAACAACCAGCAGGCTGCTTAAGCAAGCACCAAGCTCTTAAGTAGCCTGACTCAAGCAATAATTAGGAGTCTCATTTCTAAAGAGACTCTTCTTTTATTTACTTTGTTACCATAGCTCTTTATTTTCTTTTCCTCTCTTTTGAAGTTAAAAAATGCTACATAAAGCTGTGGTTCCACTGAGAATCCAGCACAAACTGCAAACAGGGTTCACAGCAACTCTGTGAAAGAGATGATGGTGATTTAGCCCCTTTCTCCAATGGGGAAACTGAGGCACAAAACCTCTCCCCAATAAGGGGGAGATTATATGCTTAGTGAAGTCCTTCACTTGTCTTGGTCCCAAATGTGCGTATTGAGCCCTGGCAGCATCAAGGTTGGACAATGCAATGTCTCAGAGCTGAGAGCCAGGACTCATCCCCAGGCAGGATGGAGATGCGTGGAGTGTGGGCAGGAAAACAGATCCATTTACTACTGCCAAGACCTGAGAATGAGGGGAGTAACTGATGCCGGGCTTGGAAAACCACCACTGGTCCACATTGCCCAAAGCATAAGATGGTGCCTGCAGGTCCAAGGAGGTGGGCTGGGGGCAGTGAGAGAAAAGGAGAAGGCTCACAACCACGTGTGAATGGAGTACAAAGGACAGACTACAGACAATGCAAAGGGTGGTTGTCCCCAGCTCCACTAAGGTGTTTAAAACCCTCTGGATAAACACTCAGGGGTGGTGTTTCTGTTGTGCTTAGAATTGCATGAGGTGGTTCAAGCAGCCTAGTGCCAACCTGTAAAACTCATTGCTATCCCAGAAGAAACAAACTCCTTTAACCAAAAACCAACTGCAAAAGTTATTCATGTCCATGAAGGCCGCAGGTCTTTTCAACACAGAGACATCAGCTCTGCTTATAGTCCTTATTTAGTGCCTCCTTCAACACATATTGACAGTCAGGGTGTACTCCAGCCCCACGACTTGGGCTGGTTTTCAGCAGATATTTAAGCTGAGTGGCTGCATCTGTGCTTTCTCCACCTAATCATCAGAAAACGCTGAGATCTGTCTTTCTCCTCCCACGTTCCGGATGGAGTAGCCCACATACCTAATGCTGAGTCTGGCTGTAATTTCTGCACTTTTTAGCGATGGGTGTAAGGAAGCTTTGCTGGAATCAGTGCTCCTGGTTTCCTGGATGATGTCGGGGTTTTTTCTCCACCAAAGAGCTTGTAGTGTCAGTCCCAAATTTCTGGCTCTTGGCACCTGTATTACTGTTTTGACATCAGGTTTTTGAGAGCAGCGAAAATAATAATGATATCTAGAGCTAATGTTATTTACTAAAATACAAATTAGTGCTCAGTCACATGGCGCACGATTTGTCATACTTGAGCTAAAATTAAAAGAAATTAAGGCTGAGTCAGAAAGTTATTTTAGATGCGAGTGTGGAATGCTAAGTGACGGGGCCGTGTGGGAGCAACACTGACATCTTCTGGCTGCAAAAGAATCTCCAGATTTTTCACCAAGAAAAACACCAGGAACTTCCTGTACAAAAAAAAACATAAATAGAGGCTGAGATGAGCAAAGGAGTTTTTAAGTAGCAGATATAAGCTTGGAGCGGTGAATATTATCTGAGTCCCTTTTAAGAGTCCACCTTAGCATCCCTGCAAAATTTGAACAGAGGGTGTGTGATACTCATGACACATGAGTGTAGGAGGTGAAGGGGTGTTGCACTTCCATCAGTGCAAATGACAGGGTTGTGTCCATCCTTTTACAGTGCAGTGGTGAACTTGTTCCCCAAAATGATGCCCTCAGCCCCTGCTATAGGGTCTCAGAAAGTAACCAGGCCCCCAGGTATGGAAAATACCTGTTGGATGCAAGAATCTGCATCAATGCACAGCAGGATGGCTGAACCCACAGTCAGGCAAACAGGTTTGGCTGTGAAGATATCAGGTCCTGCACCAGGACTTTCTCCTCTGGAGTGGATCCCCTTCAAAGCACAGTACATGCTGGATTGGGAGAGGTTAACTAGATGGTTATCTGGAGAGAGAAGTGAGAAAAATCCTACATTCTCTCTACCCCTCATACTCGTGTAGCTCCTGCAACAATTAACAGCCCCCTCTGAGCTGTATGGGCCTTGCCATGATGGATCACAGCTGCCTTTGAGGGTGCTGGGTCCATTGCCAGGAGTCCTTTTGCAGTGGGGGTAGAAGGCTCCTGCCAAAGACATAGTATTATCCATCATTATCACTTTAGGGTTGATGTCTTGTGTCCTACAGAGACCAGATCTTCAGTCTGGTGGCAATGGTATTACTAGTCAAGGGCCTAATAGCAGAATGACATCTTCAGCCTTTTCTGCAGGTCTCACCTTTTCCAGGCTGGGCTGACCACCACCCTTGCTCCCCTCTGCTGCCATACCCTTCTTCTTCCTCTAACCATATTTCTTTCAATCTCTTCCAAGGTTCTTTCTTCCCATCTCTGAAGCCCTCTGAAATTGTCTTCAAGGTCATCTTCTGGTTGGGATACTTCAATAGCTGCGTGAACCCCATCATCTACCCATGTTCCAGCAAAGAGTTCAAGCGAGCTTTCATCAGGCTGCTCAAGTGCCAGTGCCACCGGAGAAGACGGCCCATCTGGCGTGTCTACGACCACCACTGGCGAGGGGCCTCCATGAGCAGCTCGGTGCAAGACTCTGAGACGGACCTGAGGCCCAGGATTAACACCTTGAACAGCTCGTTCATATTTAGCTCGTCCTTGCAGGAGAGAGCCAGTAAGAGGCGAACACTCAGCTTCAAAGGCTGGAAAATGCTCACTCCTTTCCAGAAACCAGCATCCACCCAGCTGAAGGAGAAGATGAACAGCCTTTCTAACAAAATCCGGGGTGGCTCTAGCAAAGGGGGAGTGACAGCCACCTACAAAACAGAGGTGGAGTCTGTCTCTATCGGGATCCCTCATGACTTTACAGAAACCATCGACTATCAAACCTATGACTTAACAGACTGCTGCAGGCTGCGAGAAACAGATATTTGAAGCTGCTGGGACAGCTGTCGATGGTTTCTTTAGAGGTGTCGAGCAGAAACATGATGGAATACTATCTGTGGGTCTGTCAGACAGGCTGGAAACAGCAATCAGGTATAAAATGCAGTTGCCCAAAGGTTATAAAAGCATCCCCCACAAGCAGGTCAGTCCCTTCTACGGGATTATGGGTTCCTCAAGTAAGAGCCAATGGCATACCCCATTTTAACGAGCTGCAGCAGCAGGGGAAGATGTGTGGTGGATATGGCCCTAGGACAAGAGCTGTTTCCTCCAGTATGCTGTTATCTTTGACTTTGGAAGAAGCTGTGCAATTTAGGGAAACCAGGATGTCTCCTTTGCCTTAAAAAATAACACCATAAAATCTACTGGAAAGCTCAAACCCCAGAAGATACCAACCCTGCCTTAGTACATGTGATCATGTTTCCATCCCAAGGCAGAACCCCGAAAGGACACTGCTAAGCAGCAGCTGGCAGCTGATCCTTCAGATCATGGGTTGGGAGCTTGAAGGTCTATAGCGCTGGGCAGAACCTCCAGCCAAGGCCTTTGCTTTGGAGACTGAGAAGGCTGTGGGGGAGAACCTGACTCTTCCATCACGTCTGCAGTGACCATAGGTTTACCCTTTCCACTTAACCTGGTTTTAGGCCAGAGGAGCAGTCTGGGTGTGCACACTGATGCCAATGGGTGTGAAGGTCTCTCTTTTCGAATTCCAACCTGTGAGGGGTTTCTTTTTTTCACTTTCCAGTGAAAGACTTGCAGCCCAGCTTGCTCTAGTGCACATCCATCTGGGATACAGAGAGAAAGCAGCTCCTTTGGGTGTTGGTCATCCTCAACCTTTTCCTTCCCCTTCTTGCTCTTGTTGTCATCTCTTTCAAACAACATGGAATAAAGATGCATCCCAGGGGGTTGACTCAGGTTCATAGTCAACATGTGCTTGGCTCAGGAAAGGTCAGATAGCTGAATTTGGGGCCTGTTTCTACTACCCATAGAGTCAACGCTAAAATGGAGCCGATGTGCAGTTGGAGCTCCCTCAATTAGATAGATCTTCTCACCCATCCGCATCAGGCTCATGACTCTTCTCCCAGGTGGCTTCCCACATATCTGATACATCAAAGCCTTTGGTGGGTACCAACAATTGTCCTTGGTTATGTCGGCCAGCATGGTCAAAAGCAATGTCAATAAGGGGTACGTTTTCTCTTGCTCAACAGTCCCAGAGCGTGAGCTCCCCTCAGGAAGACACCATGGCTTCCTCCAGGGACCTCAAGGAGGTTCAAGTCATGACAGGTCCACCTCATCCAATCTCACACAAATTGTGCTTTGCAACTCCAAGTATGATCGCCCAAGCTCTACTTGGCCATGTATTGCAGGTACTGGTTTCGTAAGATTTCAGACAGGCAATGAGTCACAAAGAGGAATCATCAGATGAAGCTGAGAGCAGAGGCTGGAAACACATAGGTAGTGGAGGCAAAGTCTGGATCTGAGGTGCAGTATCTCAAGCCAGGTGACTAAGGAACCAGAACATGAAGTTGAGAGGTGGAATCCTGACACTAAATGTGTCCTGGATGGAAACTCATCCACATCAACACTGTCCCCCAAACCCATTAGGATGTGCCTGCAGCACTTCTAGATAATCCTCTTAAAGGTGGCTATCAAAGGAAGATGAAAGGCTCCTAGTCATAGCAAAGAGAATGTCACCTTTCTTTCTACTGTTCATTTGCTTCAAAGGAAAACAAAACAGAGCAAAAGTTGGACTTTTATCTTTTACCTTTTTGAACGGTGAATACAGAGACATGATATCTGGAGTTGGTTCTGTCTCAACACCCTTAATATCGTTCTGCACTTTACTCAATGCAAGATTCTGAACTGGACGATTTACTGCACAAAGACCTGCAGGTTTTGTCCAGATATTTTCCTTCGAGCAGCAACTCCCAGCAAGGCACATGGGCAGCATTTCACTTACACTGAACCCAGACTCCTTACTGGAGTGTTCACCAGTGCCTGCAAAATCAGCCAGAAGTTGCCAGCTTGAGAGGTTCAACTCTACCAAACCAAGGGCCCATGGGAACCTCTCTAGGGAAAGGCATTGGGTTTTGCCCATTTCTTTGGCCTTCAAGGGAAGCGAGATTCTACAGTGATGATGGGGTGACACAGAAAGTCATTTTGCAGTATAAGGACTACAGCTGTCACTGGTATTCTGGGCTTTTTGAGGATTCTGGTGGAAGAACACGCTGCTGGCACTGGGGACATGGCAGAGAAAGTGTCAGGGACAGGGCAGTTGCTGAAGAGCAGAGTTGCATGGAAGGTCAAGGTGAAAGTGTTACTGCTCGCGCCCTCCAACCACCTGTCAGGGTACATCTGCATGTATGCCACTGTCAAAGGGAGTAAATGCATCCAGATCTGCATTTTTGGACCCTGTTCTGGTGACATGGCTTTGCAGGTCTAACACATGCAAGTGCATAATGTAAGCAGTTTGGGGGCACAGTTTAGGAAGAGCTGATACAGATATCATCAGAAGTGAAAGTCTTGTCAAGGGGGAAGATGAACATTTGCCATTAAATTCTCTCTGATAAAATCAGAATTGTTTTGGTTGGAAGAGACCTTTAAGGTCATCAAGTCCAACCGTTAACCTAGCACTGCCAGGTCACCACTAAACCACGTTTCTCAGCACCACATCTACACATCTTTTAAACACCTCCAGGGATGGTGCCTCCATCTAGCCTATTCTACGGCTCAACAACCCTTACAGGGAAGAATTTTTTCCTAATATCTAACCTAAACCTCCTCTGGCTCAACATGAGGCCATTTCCTATTGCTCTTATCTTGCCCTATTGTTCCTATCTCAGGAGCAGATTTAACTGATGTCTCTCCGCAGCCAGACACCCATAGCAGTCATGACCGGTTACACACTTTACTATATATATATTTACACGCCATCATCAGAAGAGGAGACGTTCTCCTATAAATGGGCAGACATTCTCCTACAAATAGAGGATTTGCAGGGCCTTTTAGCAGTTTTTAGTGATCGGTTCGCTCCCACAAATGAGTTGACGTTATTGCTTACACTTATAGAATCATAGAATGGTTTGGGCGGAAGGGACCTTAAAGATCACCTAGTTCCAATCCCCCTGCCATGGGCAGGGTCACCTCCTACTAGACCAGGTTGCTCCAAGCCCCACCCAATGTGGCCTTGAACACAACTTCTCCCTGAAATTTTAAATAGACTTCTTTCTCTATTACTTCCCATTTTGAGATATTTACATGTACACTCTCCATCTCCTTGAAAGCATCCAGAAGGGACAAAAAGATTCATCCAGAAGCTTACTGCCTCTCCATCCCAATGCTTTACAAACCTACAAAGGAGAACATGAGGATCGAGTCTGTTGAATCAGACCTATAAGCACACAGATGTAAATGTCCAAACTCTGGCTCATTTACTTACTGCATTTAATCTGGCCGGGAGATACCCTAGAAGGTGCTATAGGAAAGTCTTAAGATCTGCTGTGCTGAACTCAAGCAAAATATATGTTTCTCATTGAAGCCAGATCATCCCTTTTATTTAGGATCTTGCATCAGAAGAAGCAATGCCAGGACTGGCCCCTGAATTTGCTCTTGTAGAGCATCATTTAGAGTAGACAGGGCTGCCTTTGCTGGTAGGGAAGGAAGGACAATGTTGTATAAAATATGACCAGGGTATCTAAAGCTGCGCATTTCTCTTTGATTCTCTTCATCTCCAAGCTCCCTCAAGTTTGGAAAAAGGGGCCCAGACCTTCAGGAGGTAAATTTGGTCTGATCCCACTGACTTCTCTGGACCCACAAGGGTGTGGCCAGCTGAGGGTATGGCCCCACTTCTCCAATTTTACCCAGTAGGCCATTTCCCAAAGCACCCATAGCTTGGTTATCCAGGAGCTCTCACCTCATTGCACTGGGTTTGTGTTACTCTATTGCATCATCAGACTTTGCTGCTTCAACAAATGGCATGTTGAGGGTAGTGGACAGAAGCTTGTATGTCAGTAGACTCGTGATCACAAGTCCTATTTAAGGGAGAAGGAAGGTCCCAGTCAGCCTGAGCTGGACTGCAGTTGGGTTGCATTACTATTGTTTACAGTGTGTATATAAGTGTAAATTTTCTTCAGCAGACATTGGAAATTTTTATGTATAGATTTTTATTTTTCATCCCCAGATGTATTTATTAGCCAGAGTATTTCTGTTTTGTGATTCAAGCTCTGTCGGATTGATGTAAGCTCTATGAAACAGAATGCACATATTTTTGTTTGTTTGTACCAAATACATGCACAAACCTGCCTAAAACGTTGCTGTGAATTGTTGCTGTGTCTGACTTTTAAGTCAAGGGGTTGTAGAGGAGGAGGGAGGGAGAAAGAAACACCTGTAAATTATCCACCGTTGCTATTTTCTCAAAGCCTTTTATTGTAATTTCACAAGGATAATCACTCCCACATGCCAGAATTTGTGACAAAAACAAGTCAGAAGAGGATACTTTCAGCTTAGTACCACACAGGGATGAAGAGGTTGCACCAGCCATGTCTTCTCCCAGATGCTCTTTGGAGCAGAAGGAATCTGAATGAAGACATGATCCCTCAGGAATAGAGGAAGGCAGAAGAATGGAAGGCTGTTGCTTAATTGGTGGTCAGGAACAAGCTCTGGTGAAATGATTTCCATCAGAGTAGGGTCTTTTTAAATGATAATTGGAATTTTAACTCATTGAGGATTTCTCTGGAAAATTCTCATTTTTGTTCTAAAGTTAAAATGCAATTAAATCAAAGGGCACTTTCCTGGAAAATTGAGATGACTGAGGAAGAACACAATGGAGGTCAATAATACCAGGAGTGTCAGGGAGAAGAACAGTGGAGGATTATTCACTGTTTCTCATAATACAAGAACCAAATGACATCAAACCAAATTATCAAAATTAACAAAGCAAGGTAATTCTTCACATGGCATGTATTTAAATGGTGGAACTCATCACCACGACATATCACATCTGCCAAAAGTCTATAGAGGTTAGAACAACAATTAGGTGCCTTCATGACAGAACAGTCCATATTGGAAACATTTATGTAATCTCTGAGCTGAGAAAGTCCCCAAGGCAGGAATTGTCAGCTGAGAGAATATTTCAAGGCATATTTCACTGTAGAATTTTTCTTTCCCTCTATCCCTGCCAAAATGTGCATCATCAGAGAGCGGGGACTCAGCTGGAAGGACCTGGGCTCTTAACTGGTACAGTCCTTTGTATGTTCCCGTGAACTGCATTCTGGGTAGCCCATCCATGCTATTGTTACATCACTCATTTCTCTCCCTGTAAGCTAAATTGAGAAAATATACAGAACACTGAGAGGGGACCTTATCAGTGTTTCTAAATCTCTGAGGGGAGAGCATCAAGAGGATGGAGCCAGACTCTCGGTGGTAGCGTCCAGTGATAGGACAAGGGGCAACGGTCACAAATTGGAACACAGGAAGTTCCACCTCAACATCAGGAGAAATTTCTTTCTTGTGAGGGTGATGGAGTCCTGCTCAGAGAGGTTGTAGAGCCTCCCTTTCTAGAGAGATTCCAAACCCACCTGGACAATGTGATGCTCTGGACCCTGCTCTAGGTGACCCTGCTTGAGCAGGGGGTTTGGACCAGATGATCTCCAGAGGTCCTTTCCAACACCCACCATGCTGGGATTCTGTGGAAACTCAAAGTTAGTCGCCAACGGACACTAAATCGAGGTTATACCATTTTGCCTTCACTGTGTGTCAGTTCCTACAGGGAAATTTCTATTACTGGACACCACTCAGACATTGAAAACCATCTTCTCAATAGACTGACTTTTAAGATCTTCCCACAGAGAACAGGCTTGCAGCTGGGGCTGGGAGTTGTCCAGAGCTTCCCCAAGAATCTTCAGCCACCTTGTGCAAAGCTTTCAATCTCTTCTGCACTTTCAGACCACTAAATGTCCCTCCATGGAGACACATATCATATGTAGTGGCATTGAAGTCACTGACAAGAGCATTTGCTCTTCCTAGATAAATTCAGAGGGACTCAGCTCACAGATTGAGACATCTCCATTCCAAGAAGGTGTCCATGTATGAACCAGATTTTTAAACTACTTTACGGAGATTGAAAGCAAAAAAATTAACCCCTGTTGCCTGAATGTTTCATGTCATTTGGGCCATCCTAGGCTATCCAAGACATTTGTACATGGCCAGGAAACAGGACAGAAAACCTGTGTGCAAACTGGACTCAGGAAAACATGGCAGAAGGACCTGATCTGTAAACTGTGAGTATAAGCAAATGTTGGGCAAAGAACAGACAGAAAGTGAAGGTCTGATTCCCACTTTTCCCCAAGAGAAAGAGGATGCAGGATATTTACTCTGGTTGAAAGTATCATCAAAAGTCAGAGCAACACTTGACTTGCAGGGTGGACCACACCACCCAGTCCCTGTGGCATCGTTGGATACGGAGTCTTTCCAAGAGGGTGGAAAGGACCAGTCAGTAACCTATCTTCAAGTCTCCTGAGGCCACAAAAAAAGGGTTTAGAGCAAAATGTTGAGTTCTGTTCAGTTCAATAAACCAAACTTAGTCAACTTTAAAGATTTCCTGTGTGCAGTGTTGGTGGATAATAGATGTCTTGGGGTTTGGGGCGTAGGGTGTAGAGAGCAAAAATACGTTTTATGCATTTTCTGGAAACCTTATCTAGCATTTATTATGCCCAGCTCTCCAATTTGATTTTCACAACACAGCCTAAATCACATTTTGCACCATTTGGAAACTGCTGGACTTTCTTTACTGCTCTCCTTTACCTTCAAGAGGACTGAAGCAAGGCAGGGACTCCATCCATGACCAGTGCTAAAAATCTCACTAAGACCTTAACGAAACCATTTGGCTATTTTGCAAAAAAAAAAAATCAAGGCCAAATCCAGCTCCTATGCTGAATATTTACTCTCCTTTCCTCCACAGCTGCTACATCCTGGATGAAAAAATAAAAATAAATCCCTAAAGGCTATTGTTGACTCTGAAATCTCATTGAAATGTGATCATAATTAAGTATCAGCACTGCTGCTCAGAGACACAGGATTGCCTGTTCAAGTCCCACTGCTCTCTCCTAGCATATCTGTGGTTGCTATAAATCCTGATAGAATAACACATGGATCAGAAATTTGAGTTCTGCTGTGGCAGGAGGGTGTTTGGGGAAAGAGAAGGTACAAAAGCCTGGCACCATCCACAGTCAGAAGGCTTCAGGTGGCACAGTTAGAAGAGGAATACCGTTGCAAGAGCCTTTCTCCTTGTCAAGCACAGAGTTTTTATTTCCAGTTTCACAGAAGGTGTTTGAAATACAGACACTCAGCAGGAACCAAAAAAACAAAAAAGATCCAGCACGCACTAATTAGAACATGCAAGGCAAAACTATGGCTACAATGACTTATCCCAAAAACTCTTAGTCATGGGGCCAGTCTCTTTTCAGTGATGCCCAATGTAGGACAAGGGACAATAGGCATGAATGGGAACCCAAGAGGTTCCATCTGAGCAGGAGGAGAAATTTCTTTGCTATGAGGATATTGGAGCTTGGCCAGGGTGCCCAGAGATGCTGCGGAGTCTCCTTCTCTGAAGAGATTGTCCAGTGCCTGGACACAGCAATGCTGGGCCCTCTGCTCTGGGTGACCCTGCTGGAGCAGGGACATGGCACCAGATCATCTTCAGATAATCACCATTCTATGATTCTGTGATTTACAATTTGCCTTGACACAGACTGGAACTTCTCAACAAAATTATTGGGGAAAAGGAATGTCCTTGGGTCACTCTGCTTTTATCTGAGAGAGGCAGTTTTATGTCTGCAAAAGCCTCACTACCTGATGTTAATCTGTGAGTAAACTGCCATTGTTTTATGCATGTTTATTGCTACAGTCTTCAACAGATGATTCACAGAACAAATCTAATTTAACTTTGACTGCTGCAGAGCTTTCATTTCTAACCTGGTTTAGGCTTGCAAATTTAAATGTTGTGTTGTGGTTTAAGGGTTAACAAATT
>VWZK01005016.1:189639-206567 GCA_013396935.1 Baryphthengus martii | reverse complement strand
ATCCTGTGTGACATTACTGGAAAAGCACTATTTTGCAGCGTATTAAGGTCCTGAATGTCATTCTGTACAGCAATTTGACAGTCTTACCTGCTGCTGGACTTTCGTTCCTTAACAAATGGCTGATCTAAACGTGAAACATGGTATATACCTTCCTCATCCAGCGGTATTCCCATCCACATCATCTGAGTGTTTGTTGTGTAGATCTTTAAACTGTTCGGGAGAAAAATCCCCATATGCCTACATGCTAACTATAACTTCACCGTGATGTCAGAGATAACAGTTTTTCTTCACTGCCAAAAGTTATAGAAGCTCTAAACCTGTACATGTTATTAAATGCAGATCTAATGACCATGCAAGAAATTACTTTCATGGGCTTAAAGACATTTCTGTTTGAAGGCAAAACAAACCATGAAATTAGATGATAGCAAAGTTGAAATTTATACATTTACTCCCTTCCAGGCAAAGTTCTGGATGAATTACAGAAAACACTTTAAAATAGCCAATGTAACTAGCAGAATGTAAAAAAACAGAGAAACAAACCATGAGGAATTTAGGAGCTAGCACAAAAGGGAAAAAGAACCACACAAACACCAAAACAAGTCAGAAGCTAATGAAATTACTTTAGGTATATAGCCCTTAGTTTTGAAGATAAATCCATAAACAGCCCTAGGAAGAAAAAGGAGCTACTTAGAGATTCTTGTAAAAGGAAACACAAATAGAATAAAGGTGAATAAACAGATGAAAATCAGAAGAGGTGTGAATTCCATCTGTGGCCAAATGTATCAAAGGACTAACTGAAAACAAGTTGTTAGAACTAGTTTGGTAGGTACAAAGCCATTACTTTGTTGCATTCATTCTTTTGTTATTTGCCAGTTGTCTGCAGGCACCTCCTTCAGTCTTTTACCATGCAATTGCTTGAAAGCAACGTTTTGGTTTTTGATACTATTATCTGACTCCATGGAAAAAGCTTAGCACTTGAATAAGGTGACTGTACTGGATCTGCACATTGTGAAAGAACATGCTGTGAAACTTTGTTCAAGGGAACAGGAGCTAATTGTTGCTCAGATAAGCATTTTGTGTTACTAGCTTGGCCTACTTGTTATTTTGGGACCAGCTTGCTGTACCCAGTTCTTCTTTACAACTCAAACTTGTCTGCCACTATTTCAACATCTTTCCTCTGGCAATGCATCTCCCCACACTACCTAAAATACTTTGAACTAATCTATGGTGTTTCCAAGAATACGAGTCTCATCACGGCTTTGGTTTCATAGACCAAGTGTCCATAGCATATATTCTTTCTTTACAAATTCTTCTCCCTTGCATAATGAAAGGCATGAAACAATTACCCCATTACGTATTGAAAAATGTAGCCTTAATATATTGGTCTTGTTCTCCAGAGTTCAAAGAGATGGACTGGCATTTTGCTATTGTCACAGACCAGGATCATAGCTAAAATGAGGAATTGGACCTATCTAAATGTGCATTATTCATACCTTTCAAAATGATGTTTGTTTTACTTACGAGTTTCTCTAGTATGCTATCACACTTGATTAGGGAAAGTAAATAATCATTGGTAGTTAAAATATCTAGTAATGTTTTCAGTTCTTCATTTTGATATAATCTCTAGACTTTATGCATAGCTTAGGAACCAATGATTTGTCTCACTATTTATTGCTTCATTTAATAGTTGACCAATGAAATATTCTATCAACCAAATCCAAGTGAAATATTTTCTGAGGCTACAATATCAGGAGAATCTATTACTGAATGTTGTTCTTACTGGTAATGCAGAACTACTATTATTGATACCATTACTGACTGCAGAATCTCTTAATGAAAATTAAGATATTCACATTATGACTTGAGTGCTTGATTTCACATCTGATGTAACTGGAAAAGTGTAATTTACATGATATGTTCCTGTATAAATAATAAAGATGACTATACTGTTTCTCATAATCTTTTAATTTCAAGTAACAATAAGAGAAATATTATTTGCTTTGTTACAGTGGAACTTTATAGGAGTAATAACAAGAAGCAAAACTTACTTTTATTATCTTTGTGTATTGCTTGTAGATTTCTGTTGGTTATGCATTGGAGCAGGCTTGGAATTACACTTTTTTTCGTGTTTAGCTTGTCTAAACTGTTATAACAGAAAAAACCCTAAACTTTGGTGTAACTGACATATTTTCTTGTTAATTAGCTGCATCTGCAATAGAGAACTTTTATGAAACTGAGTATATACAGCTGTTGTTAGCAAGCCTGAAAGTATTCAGCTTCTAAAATGTATCACTTAAGCAAGAGTAAGAGAGTGAGGGATCAATTAATCTAGAAAGTGATTTGTATATATCAAGTCATGGTCAGATAGGTAAACCAGATAGGTTGCCTGGCACCAACAGCTAGATGTGAAAGTCTGAAAGAAAAGGCATTGTATATGATTATGCTGATTGAAGTTTATTGCAAACTAAAGTGGAGAAAAAATATATTTTTGTATTAAATGGAATTGTTTCAAGAATAGTTTTTTCTCAGTCATGACCAAAAACACCTGATTAGGCAAATACTATTCATGATTGTTTAAAGATTTTTAAAAGGTTTGAATCAAAACTAAACTTTGAGATTGGTCTGCAATATATGGCTGTAAAGCTACATTTGTTAAGTACAGCTAACAATGCATTTTGTTGTTATGTAATATGGAATCAGCAGAGATAGTGGGTTTGACTTTGGATTGCAATTCTGAGAGCCAGACTGGAACTGAAAGATGCTGTTAGTTAACCCAGTTGTAAATGGATATCTGATCTTTTGGGCTTAGGAGTTCGCGGCAGACTGATATACGCTCTTGGTGTACTATTCGTTCGTGTACCTTTGGGTTCAGTGACCAGTATTTTTTTTATTTTTTTTTAATAAGATCAAAGCAATACTGAAATGGCTAGGTAGCATGAAATTATATAAATTTCCAAACTATTTCCTCAGAACATTTTCTTGAGGGGGGAGGAATGTTCATAGAAATTAAAATACTTTCATTTTATTCTTTGTAAGGTATAACTTGGATTTACTGCTTTAGAAAAGTGGCAATTTTCCAGATGCAGCTTCTAAAGACAATTTTAAATTGGTTATTTTTGATTTTTTTCTTACAATATAGAAAACAGAATAATTTTATTAAAACCAAAAGATTTTTTAAAAATAAATGGGAGTCATACTTCTCAATAGTTTTCTCACATACTTGAGAATATTGTGATACTTTACTCCAGCCTTTAATACTTTTTTTCCTTTTTTTTAGGGGGGAAAAAATAATCTAACCTAAATCAGACTGTTTTGTCTGCATGGGATCTTGTGTAAATTTGATTAACACTACACTGTTAAGTCTTTAGAGTCAGGGCAGATTGTATTAGAAGCATGACAAGTAGTTAATGAATTTGCATTGACTAATCCATACAATGCTAAAGATTTTTCTGTCAAGATTAATGTCCAAAAAGAGAAAGACACACTATTTGATACATTATCTTACACTGAATCATACTGTTATTGGACATAAGATTAAAGAACTATGTTATTTTGTCTCCTTCCATAGATACACAACTGGTTTTTGCCATGACACTGATGTATAGTCATTGCATTAGGAATTCATTTAATCATCGGTAATGTCCTGTTGTAATTCCTCTGCATGTGGTATGTGTACTTGCAGTAACTGGGTAAGTACTGAGTCTTGCAAACATTCACTTCATAATAGTTACCACTGTGTAGTGATTCAGAATGCAGCCTGGAGTCAGAGATGCATGGTCTAAATTTTGATCTGTGTCTTCAGTCCTGAACCAAACTGTCAGAAGACCTGGTGATGAAACATCGTAAGCTTTCAGATGCTGTCTAGATATATTGTGATCAAAAGTGTTGCTGTTTCTTAAAAATTCAGTGGCCTAAGTGAAATGAATACTCAGTGATGTTGTGATTTTTCAGGAGACAGAATTTGGTGAAAAGAATTGCTGGAATGATGTTTCTAGGGAAATTAGATGTGCTAGTCTTGTCAAAATGGTAAGAAGAGATAGGATAAGCGCTTGGTTCTAAAGAAGAGAAAGGGATTAAGATGTCTTATCAAATTTTAAATAAAATTCCAGGGAGTAGGCAAAATAAGCAAGTGAAGAACTGTAGCATTCTTCTTATAAGGGAGGTCTATTTAAATGCCAATAGAGTAATTACAATCCACAGCAACAGCAATCAATGCATGAAAGGAGCACAAGAGAGGGCAAGATATTTATCTTTGAACATTTTTTTTTTCTTAATTTTTAAAACGTTATTATGTCATTTAGGACTAAACCACAGAAATGGTTGACAATCTGAGGCACTCACCAGATCTAATACTGCACCTGTTTTTTAAAAATCTCATGGACGTTCTTAGGTGACATCCTCAGTAGGTCCAGTTGACTGTGTTATATATAGTGATGTCTAATGTAAATAAAGCAAAATTCCTAAACAATGAACCTGATTCATGTATTCAAAATATGTTCAAATTGATTACTTCCAAGGCAACAGCTGATTTGGTTGGTTTTTTTGGTTTAGTTTAGAAGGTAATACCTTGATCATGTTTAATAATATTTCTAAGGAAAAATACAAATTGTATAAATCACAAGGCATCTTAATATTCAGAATCAAGGTCTTCAGTTTATGATAGTTAAATGAAAAAGGTAGTTCAGTTCTCAGTAATGGTCACAAAGAATAGATTATTAAGATTTACTAGGGAAAGATTAGAAAGCAAACTGGGAAATTATACTACTTTACAAATGCAATGTACACTTGCATTTTTAGCACTGTGCACAGCGCTGATATTTCTAGTTTAAAAAAGATGAAATAGAATTAGAGAAACTTCAGGGAAAACAAAAAACAAAACACAGTCAACATGTGTGATGTAAGGGATGGAACAATTCCCATGTGAAAAAAAAATAGACTGAGTGGGAATTTTCAATCTGCAATGAGAGAAACAAAAAGGTGTGCAGAGAGAAGAATATGAAAAAAGCTTGTCAAATTGTTTCAGACATAGAAAAATGAGTAATGATTTACTCTTTCTTCCAATATGAAACCAAAGTTGCCTGATGTGAAAATAATAGATATAAATAAAGATTGTTTCCATTCACAAAGGAAACTTCAGCTGTGGAACTTCATTGCCACAGATCATTGTGACTACTTAAACTACATATGACTTTTAAAACCTACTGGATAGCAAGAAAGAAAGCTTCATCAAATGTTGTGAAGTTCAAAGTTGACACCTCTAGTTCAGGAATTTGTTGGAGGTTGGTGGAATCTGATGGAAAAATGTTTATGTGCTTTGCATTGTTTTGTGAGAACTGGTAGTAGGTGGTAGTTATTTGATAATAAGTCCAGTTCACTCTGACATCTAAAAGAGTATCTTCTCTTTTCATATGCTATGAAAGAATATCTATATTGAAGTCCTCTTCTTTTGTCTTGTTTTCCCCTTTTAGGAGATAGCTACATCTTTTAGTTCAACTAGTTAAGTTGCTCTTTGGGAAACGTTTTGTTGTCTGAGGCCTGAGTTTAGCTTACTGCATATATGAAGTCATTGCACAGGAAATGTCTGGCAGCATCTAAAGAGCTTCTGTAGGCTCAGTACTGTTTAAAAGTATCCAGGAGAATAATATGATATGAAGTCTAAAAATTAGTTCATGAATAATATTGGCCTGTAAGATGAGAGCAATGGAAGATAGTAAATTAATATTTAGGACACATCCTTCAAGAGTGGAGAATGCTAAATGTGATTTACCTTGCTAGTAAAGCTGTTGACTGTGTGGATTACATTCATCATTATCACTTATTATAGCCATCTCAAGATAAATGTCACAGGCTGACACCAACCATTTGGTTCCTGAGGTGAATACTCTTCTCATAAATAGTACTCATTCATGCCTCCAGCCTTCTTATTTTGATCAACTCTCCGCTGTAAATACCAGTTGCCTACTTCCATACCACACGGTACATCACAGTGCATTTAAGTCTTGTATTTAAGTGCTTTCACAGCTGCTGCAGCTTTTTTATCTGTATACTGAGCTCTGTAACTTAGATAAATCTTCAGAGCGAACTTCACCACTCTCATCGCTCAAGAGCCTCCTTAGGCTCTGTTGTGCCTTTGTACTCCTCAGTTTTCTGTTCAAGATCATGCAATTCATCCATGCCAAATGTTGTCTCTACTCTCCAAATGTTAGGGAGTTAGAGTGTTTTATTTCTCCCAATTGCATATATACTTTGTGAAATAATTGTTTGTGCACCACTTTCTTCCTTTGTTTTACCTTTGACTTTTGGAGTTTGGTGGATTTGATATTCTATTAAAATAATTTTGTTTGCAAATCTGAAATGGCAGCTGATGTCACTAAACAGTGTATTGGTTTAAAACTTAATACAATTGTACAGGTTATTGTTTGGGGGGAGTGCGAGAAGAATGGACTTTGTCTATGGAATTTAGAAGAGCTATCATTTAGTTTCATAGGATATTCAGAAATTTTGGGTATCCTTCCTAAGGTTCTGTAGCTGTTTCTTTGACAGAAATAGAAAAAACTATGTAAGAAGTGTTGTGCCTCCTAAGAGCACTACAAATAACATTGCAATTTGCATTCTTTCAAGACAGATATATATAATTGAGGCAAATAAGGTAATGATAATTGTGTCCATTTAAACTTCTGGGAGCTGTAAGGGGAAGGACAACTTAGAAGTGTAGTGGTGGCAACAGTTTTAAATGCTTTATGAAGGAAGTGATGACTACCACTGTTACCAGATTCAGGAAGATTTATGTGTTTAACCCACTAAATACTGCATTGTTTAGATAAATCTCTGTAGTAACTAACTATGTTCTGAACATACTTGATTTCCAACTATATAAGAGCTGTGACTGGTGACTTAAGTGGAAGATCATATCCATTCTTTAGTCTAGTGTAGTACAGCATCCTGCATACTGGGCCACAGGGAGAATGAATTGAAGAGCATTATATGATTGTACCCTGTTGTGTGCACACAGTGGTACTAGTGGTGAAGGCTGTAGTTCCCATAGCCTCACCTGTCTCCTCCTCCTACCTGCCCTGTTAAATGCTCTCTGTAGTTTAAAACAGGTTTACTGTGTGTCAGTCTGTTACATGGTGCAGACCGTTTATTATTTTGTATCAATAAACACATACAAGACTCCTGTTGCTTTCCTGTATGGAAAGATGTTATCACATGTTTTAAAGACAAAAATGCATTTGTACTGCTTATGCTGCTGTTTGGGTGTTTTTTTTCCTCTAGCTAATCAAGCAGCATGATAACAGGGGAAGTCTGGGTTATATATCATGAAACTGTAAAAATACAACTGAAAGCCTCTTTTGGCATGTTACTTCCCACTAGCAGGTGTGGTGCAGTGGAAGGGAAGAGTCCAGCTTGCTTCACAGCTTCACAGATGCTTTACTTTTTGAGGTGATCAACAACTGTTTAGCCCCACAGATCAATGGTTGTAAACATAGGGACAGATGAGTACAGACATCTTAAGTTCTTACTGGTTCTAATTTAAATAGGGTGAAGCAATGCAATTCTCCTCAACTGCATTTGTGCTCTAGTTTCAGTCATTGCAATCACTTGTTAGCTGGGCCATTAGCACAGTAAAACTGTAGCAATGCAGAATGCAATCCGCTGGCATTCCGTAAATAAAAAGCCCCAAGTTATCACATCTTACGGCTTTGCAGGTTGCTTCATCATTAGGAAAAACATCTTTACTAGAAAGGTAGTGCAGTGCTGGAACAGATTGCAAACTTGAAGGCTTTTAGCAGTTGTCTAGACAAAGCTACAGCTGACCTAATATATTATTTGCAATAGTCTACTTTGCAAAAAGATGCATGGGCAGTTCTTATGGAAGCAGTGAGGCTCGTCAACACAAAAATATTTTAAAGCTCCCTAAAATATTTTGTTACTGTTCTGCCTTACTAGTTGCAAACTGGTAGATTAGTGTGATAGGGGTTCAGGTCTGTTGTGCAATGGAGGAAACTACAAACTTGTAATAACATTTAATGATTTTGCAAAATGATTCATTACTGCAGAGTTGATCCGTGTTGCAGAGTTCTCATGAAGTTGAGTGCTTGCATAGTAGCTCTCTGGGGGGTTTTGCAGAAGTGTGCATTTGACAACAAGGTTGATGTGTGGAAAGAGGCATTCAAGAAAAAATTACAAGATTCTTTAAAAGGTAATATATGGTTGTTTTATTTTTTTCTGTCTTCAAGTACGTACCAATTAAATATTCTCATCTTGTTAAAGAATAACATACTCTCTTGGTTGGTTGGTACAACACTGATCTCTTAAAACTTTTGAGTTACAAGTATCTGTGCACTTGTGGAAATACATGCACACACACAATACATGTTTTAAATGTACTGTAACATTTTCTGTCAAGATTCCCACCAGAAGAAAATCAGTAGAGCTACCATTGAATGTGATGCTACTCTGGATATACTCCAGAGATCTAAAATCAGTCTCTGGGTCACTCTTCAGGAAGAGCTGAATATTATCAGACTAGAATTTATTTAAGACTGTCTTAAGGTCAGAAGCAGAAAATTCTACAGGTGTTTTGAATCATTCAAGCGTACTAACAAGCAACAATTTGCACACCAAGAGTTCTTATCTTTCCTAGGGATTTATTTAGCCAATGCATCTTCACATTTGCATTCAGGTGACACTAATGAAGCAAGTACACAACTGTCTACATTTCTGAGACTAGCTTTAAAGTTATGGAAGGACTTTAGTTTAGATATTACTGTTTGCATGGTCCATGATTAGTGTCTCTTAGCACTGCTATTTTGCAAAAGAGAGAGTCCTACTTTTACACTTGTACAGAATCTTTGCAAGGCAACCTCTGTAATACTGTGACTACGGATCCAGAGAAGAGGAAAAAAAAAAAACCAAAACAAATCCAAAGTGAGAATTATATCTTCATGACATCACAATAAAGCTACTGAGGATCAAATGCAAGAAATTTGCTTGATGTAAATGGGAATAGTGAAGAGATAATTTGTATATATATATTAAATTTTATTTTTTAATTATGACTTGTCGAGCTATTTTCATAGTTCACTGAAACTCTTATTTGGGAACTAGAGTCTTTTTCAGTATTAGTTCATTAATATCATGAGAGAGGGCTAATTTCTGCTGGCTCAAACTCCTCCTGGTCAGAAAAATAATCTTGATAAAAATATAGTCTTGACTTTTTTGTATTTCACTTTGCTTTCAAGGAGTTTTATTTCTAGTATTTATATAATGACTTAGGACCTTTGAACGTATCATACATTCACTAGCTGTGTTATACAGTATAGCATGGTAGAGAGAATGCACACAAAGATATTGGTAAAAAATAATTATGTGGATTTCAATACTTGAAAACAAGCTGTAATGAATCCAGCAAGAACTCCATCATAGATATTATTAGTTTTTTAGATACATTGTAGTTTATGTCCAAGAGTATCGGAGAGATTTCATAACAATGCCATAAGAGGAAGCTATGTTATTAGAAGGGCGAGAAATTTTAAAGGGAATTATTGTGTGGGCTTGCAGCATTATTTTTGCTGTCTAAAACTAGGGTGATTTTTTGTTATTTTTTTCAGAGTTAACTGCTTGCACTTGCTTGCGTTATGTTTTAATTGTGTGCCATTTTCTCTCCTCGCTTATTGTGGAAAATATGGTATTGCTAGTCTAGGCTGAGATTTTTCTGCTCTGTATACCTTGTCAGACTTAATGTGAATGAACCAATGAAAAAGAATGCTGTTTTAATTGTGTGCTCCTTTCCTGATGAGATTTCAGTTCCAGAAGTGTACCAAAGTCAGAATCCCAAATGCTTAAATTCACTACCGCTCCCTTTGTGTACTGTTTGATCATATAACTATAAAAAAGATTCCATTTTCTTTTGATTAGAGTACAAGTTGTAAAACACTAATTGACTTTGGGGGAAGTTTGTAGGGAATGTACTGAGTTAATGCAAGACAAGGAAAAAGTTAAAAGATTTATTTTCTAGTGGAAGTCTATAGTATCTATATGTATGTGAATTTATACTTTTACATACAAACATGGTGAAGTTGTAACTCAGATTGGTGGTTCTGACACTTTCTGAAGAGTGATTCAAAAGGGGAATGGATTTCTCTTGGTCCATCAAGGGAGTTTGCTGATGCTCTTCATCAGTTCACATAAACTGCCAAAGCCAATGTCTGCCTTGCCCCCCTTACATCTAATGCACTTTCTCTATAAACTCTGGGGATTACACCAAGCTTTTATAACTGGCAACATGGCACAGTAAGGGAGGAAGGCAAGGGGAGAAAAAAGATATTAAAGCTTCTTACTAGGACACTGGGACTATTGCTCATCATCAGAGCTGTCCTTGTGAAACAGTGATCCTTCTAGCAGCCCTCAGAAAGTCATACTTTACCACTAAATGGAAAACAACAATTATGCCCTGATGGATGTTCAAGATTACAGTATTTCTTATTCTCAATTTTTGCAGTTTCAAATAAATGTCTCCCTTGTTTCCTGCTGTCTTACTGCTCCCAAAGAGTACATTCAAATGAGTGAAGTCCTTATGAATGCTCACGCATTTGCTAGACTATTCTATCTTTTTCTACTATCATGAGAATTCAATATTTCATTTACATCTCTTTTACCTAAAACCCCCATCTCCTTCATGCTCTCCATATTCTGTATTTTAGAATAAGAGTGGGGTTTTCCAACTTATTTACCTGTGAACAAACTCATTTGGCCTATCTTGCTGGTTTTTCCTTTAAAAAATTTAGTCCTGCTTATAACTCACAAACGATGCTTCTGCCCTTGTTTCATGACTAAAACATTCTTGGAAAAAGTAACATCCCTATGATACTTTCTTCTCAGAGGCCTATTGCTACAGCTGCTGCTATGCACCCACAATTTTCTGTCCTTTAGCTCATCTTATTCCTCTGACATTTCTCTATTTAGAATTTACTGGCTGCTGAAGGTAAAAATTGTCAAGATGTAGATAACTGAATAACTTAGGTTTAGTATTTAGATTCCTGTATATTTTTGAGGGACTAGACTAAAATCATAGATGGATATGGTCTATGTGCTATAGTTATTTATTAATCCTTAGGTGCCTTCTTCTTAGGCTGGCGTTGAAAGCCTTAAGTAAGACCTCTGAATTCTATCATAGAATGCATGAGAAATGTTAGGAATCTTGTTATGGCACCTATAGCACATACCCCGCTGATTGAGAACACAAGAGCATAGGAAATTCAGAAGAGAGGAGTGCCTGACTTACACAGAGGTATGCATTTCCATAAGGAATATGCATATCTTTATAAAGAAATGCGTATCTCCATAAGGAATGTAGAGTCTTAAATCCTTTCTGGATTGTGGAGGAAGAGTGTGCCTTTAAAATTATACACATTCCAAATTAGGGAAGATATTAGTTTCAAACTCACTCTTTCCACCTCCACAGAGTTTGTCTGTTCCTTACTAGAATCTCCTAGTCCTTGACCCTGCATAGGATTTTCTACCCTCCTATCCTTAAGGATACACCATCCATTATGCATAAAAGAATTACAGATTCATTGATGGACCCAATGAACATGATCCTTCAGCTCTGAGACTTAATGGTCACATACGGCAGAAGGTGTAAGGTTTCAGTTTCAGCCTCTCTTTAGGGATTATCCTGCATAGCGAGCAGGTGAAGTTTTACTTTGTTATGAAAAGTATTCAATTGTGAACAACTAAAACAAAACCATGAATAGAAGCCTTGATGGTTCTCTTCTAATTAATTTGTGAAACTATTGAATTCCACAAAGCAAAGAAATTCTGATACAACCCATGAAAGTAAAAATGCATTTTTAATTTTTTTCCCTGTAGGAGATCTCCTTTGTAGTGATCTATAGAGCAATCCAACTATCAGATTTTAAATCTTAAATATTCCACGGATTCAGATGAATTGGCTGCAGCTGCAGTTGTGGTAGTTTGCAATTACTCTATGTGCATTTAGAAAATCATAGTATATTGAAAACAATATACTCACACCATATTTGAAGCTTTGGTCTGGTTTATTTATTTATTTTTTTAATGGTCTCTGATAGATGTTTAAGTTAGGATCAAAAAAATATATAATCACACAGAATTAGGATCACTGTGAGAGCAGGGCATGGTTTTAAAAAGTCAATGCTTATTTGGAATTAGTTTGGCGTACTGTGCAGAACAGGCAAGATTGGTGAGATTTAGAAGTCTGAAGTGTTGCAATAACATGGCAGGAAATGATCACAAATCAATATAAACTCTACCTATTTCCATCAAGCAGAGTGGCAATTTTTCTTGTTTGGTATTGTAATAACCTTTTACAAGTCTAGATTTGGTGGTGGTGATTTCTTTTATCCACTAGTTTTATACTGGCACAACCAGGTTGGTTTCAATGGAGTATCCTGATTTACATTACTGAAAGACAGAACATTCATTTCCTATGCAAAATAAATTTCACTTTTCAGTTGTTGCTATTTATTCCATGTGGTATATCATATTTTTCAGTAACGTTAAAGTTTCTCCTTTTATCGTTGCATACGTTTTTATTGATATATGTCTCATTTGTTCAGAGACACTGGGAAAATAGCAAGAAGACTTCTATTCCTGAAAGACCCTTCAGTTTCCTGTTTCCACAAACAGTTAAAAAGCTAAGAATGAGTAAGAATAAAATGTTCAAAGAGATATACAGATGAATCTCTAAAATGTTACCTCATTATCTCCAAGATAATGGAGCTGTTAAGGAATCATGATCTGATACGTACCTATGAGTAGTCAGTACAATCTGTCTGCTGCCATGAGATCATCCATTGAGAGTTCAGTACAGATTTTTTTTTTAAAGTCTGTTTTGCTACCGAGATTTCCATTTCTTCTTGCCTAGTAAGCAACATCCATTTTCTTCTTGTATTGCAGATCCCTTTTGCTTTATTGACTTTGTGCCTTTATCAGAATCAGCACAGCTTTTAATGTAGCTAGTAAGCCTGTCATTAGGGACTTGATGGAAACCTTCCTCAAATTGTAAATAAATTATACTTTATGTACGGCCATTATCATCTTTCTCTAGGGGTTTCAATGGCTCCAAGCTTTTGTGGTATAGACCATATCCCTTTAGGCAAGATATCCCTTCAGGATATTTCCCTTCAGGCATGATATGCTGGTTGTAGTCGTTACAATATTACTTTGATGATTCTCTAAATTCCCCCTCGTTACTGTACATTTTCTTTGCTTTTCTCTTTACAGACGTAAACACCGTATGTCTGTTGTGTTGTCAGTCATCTCTCCATTCAAGTCTTTAATATACAGCTTCTCTCACTGATTTTTGATGGGATTAAAAAAAAAAAGCCATATTTCTAGCCATGTATGTTAAATTTAAAAATACAAGGAACTCAGAATATGGTTTATGAATTAATTTAGTGTGCTTAAGTAACTAATTAGCCTCAATAGCATATGAAAAGGCATCTTTATGGCTCTACAGGGGTGTATTATGCAAGAGGCCTTGCTCTATGTCTTGATTGTCAACTGATTGGGGCTCTGTCAAAGCTATAATAAGAGAAGTGAATTCCAGAGGTGAAGGGCTTTTGCTGAGAATTTTCTGTCAACATAACCTGACATTTATTTTTAGGGACCCAAGTGTTGCAGCTGACCTCAGCTGTTGTCACGGAACACAAGGGGAGAAGTAGGTTACTTAATTACAGTCATTCAAAACCTTGCCAATGCTTTACAATTCTGTTATGATTCCCATCGTGTTACACGATTTCATGGACATGAACACTATCGTCCGTTACATCACATCCTCCGGGAGTATATGAGGGTTTATTACAGA
This sequence comes from Baryphthengus martii, assembly GCA_013396935.1. NCBI lineage: Eukaryota > Metazoa > Chordata > Aves > Coraciiformes > Momotidae > Baryphthengus > Baryphthengus martii. The sequence continues at coordinate 192,715 of VWZK01005016.1, read as the reverse complement.
GAGTAAAATTTGTTACAACAGTGTCTTAAGCTGACATACTTAATGACTTCATTTGTAGTTCTTTTTAATATAGAAGTTATGCCCTTAATACATATACGCAATAGATAAAATACATTTCTGTCAGTACCAGGTTGTAGTTTCTCTGCTGTTTTTAACAGAGCTCTTGAAGATTCACAGAAATTTAAGTCTCCATTTAAAAAGCTCTGCTTTTGTCAATGACAGTCCAAAGATAATTTATGAGTGTCAAATGTTCCTCTTGTCATCACTTTTGATAAACTCGTAGGTTAATCTTCATTTCCAGCAATCTTTTCACTCACTGTCCACATATAATGTATATTACATTCTGTTTCCATAGAAGTCATTACAATCATATTTGAATTTATGCTCCAAAGAACACATGAAAACAGATTCTCAGGTGAATTTCCTCTTCCTCTGGAGGACTTCAGGTTTTATAAAATTCCCTGGTACTACCACTTCTCTATAAAAAAGAATTAATAATATAGTTGGTCCTGTACACTGGATTATTGTTTTTTTTTCAGTTCTTGATAGTGTTGAAATTTTTTGGGAGCATTAGCCATATTCTCAGGGTGAAACTTCTCACCATATGGAATTTCAGCATTACTGTTTTAGTACTGAGTCTCACTTTAGATATCAGACTTATAATTTAATAATAGCAGCTAATTATTGAGATATATTTTTCCTTATTGTTGCATGAACAGTCAGTAAGCAGCAGTGATGGTCATGAAAACAGAGTCAAAATTAATCCATGAGATAGTACCACAGTTCTCTTTGGACAATTGCGGTAGCCAATGGAGTTTCTCCTCTAGGCAAATGTGGAAGTTATGAAGGATAAAGATATATACTTTGATCATCATCAAAGATATCTATGTATTAAGCTTTTATTAGCTTGTATCACCTTAATGTGGCTGCATCCAGGATACTGACAGGCTAAATTACATCTTACTAAGAATGTCGGAATAAATCAGGTAGGACTTTTCCACCCTCTTCCTGTGAAGCAACAAATTTTTCCTTTTGAACCTTAAGATATATTCTGCCAGGACAAAATAAAAGTTTACTTTAGCCCTTATGATTCTTAAAGACCAATTTTTGAGGTGTTTGAAGTGGCTACATGTAACATCTTACTACCTTTTATTAGACATTTGATCGTTTTTATGTCATTTAGGTTGAATATAAAGTTGAAGAGTGCCTTCAGCCTCTATTTGCCTGGTGTTATCACTATCATATTGAGGAAATTTTGTTTGTTAAAGTACACATAAGCTGATAAGAAAAAAGTCACTTACCTTACCATAAACTGATTCTTTTGTTCTGACCCCATTGTGAGTCTTTGAGTGTTGTAGCAGCAAGGGCTCTGAATTGAGACAGGACTGTGAAAAAGAATAACAAAGGTTCATGATGCCTTTCCATGGAACCTAGTAAATAGGTTTAAGAAAATGTGTAGTTTTGAAGAACACTAGTCGTTTAAAAACCAGCCTTTCTCCCAAACAGGCTTTTTGTTCTCTTTGAGTTGCAATTTTCATGGAATTTGCAAGACCATTTCTGAGACTTGTCAAACTCACTTTATGGGGCCAAAACTTTTATATGTTACTCTTGGGTACTGAGGTCTTGCTCACAGGAGAAACCCACCCAGTGAAATGTGCTTAATGAGTACAGTATCTCAAAGAGCCCAAAATGGCAATTTGTGGTAAGCAGGGATTTTTCCTGTATTCCATAGAAACACTGACCAGCTATGGCCTTTCCTCCTAGTTTTTATGACCAGCCATCTCGTTATCTCTTGGTAGTCCTGAGCATCATTTAATTTCAGTTCCAGAAGGCTTTTGAATCTATGACAGCGCTTTGGGATCAGTGCAGCTTTGCTGTGAGTGGAAGATACTTGCTCCTAGCTTTAGCTTGACATAAATGGTTTATTATGCTAATAATTTTAGGCTGCTACTTTGTCTTGTTAGTTTGTTCTTTTTTGTAAGCCTCCTAAAAGGATTTTCTGCAATCAAAAAAAAAAAGTAATTGTAAGTTTCTTAAAAAAAAAAAAAGGTACTTTTTGCTAAAATCTACTTGCTTTCATTATAAAGGAACCTGCTAAAGGAGACGATTAAAAGTTTACACATTCATACATGTTTATACAGCTGTGTATAAAGAAAATTACTGTTTAAAGGACTTGTTCTGTGTGTTAAGGGTATAAACAGACCTGTTTGAAACAGGAGTGTAGATTTGGGGTTTCTGAAGCAGTAATACACTCAAAATTGTTTTTGCTAAGGGTATTTAAACCTCCAGAGTTAATTCAAGCTTGTAAAGAAAGCATAGGCTAATATCAAATTCTGTCTTCAAAATTAAGCACTTTTGCTTTATACTGAACAAATAATTCTAGGTTTAAGCAACAAAGATCTGAGATTTTGGTGTCCATGACCTTTGGCTTTAATAAGATAGGATGTCGGCCTTAAAGTATCAGTTTTGACTTTGGAGACATTATATACTACAGATTATTTATTATTATTTTTAAAATAGTAGCACTACTTAAACAAGAACTTTAAATAGGCATGTATAAAGCATCATGATGAGATATATTGTTGATAGGATTCTTCTGCAATAGGAATTTTTTAAAGCTTCGGTTTTGTTTTGTTTTTTTTTTTAGTTTCTCTTTGATCAACCATGGGATAGTTTAGTATTAATTGCAACTATTATTTTACACAAATATTAGGAAAGGTATATTTCTTTTCTCGATAATTCTTCTAGTTCGTGAGGGCACCATTAGAATTAAATGTTGTCTCCTGATAGAGACAGTTATTGTCATCACTGATGATTATGAACTTCTCTTCTGAGTTCCTGTTTAATAATCAGGTAATGACTCAATTTTGATGTTATCTTCACTTGTTAGAAACCTGTAAGAAATGTTTGTTCCTCGTCTTTCAATATCCATGTGGTATCACAAATATTAGTTTCTGTTTTCTAGGAGCTAATGCTTAACGGGAACATATCACTTAATTTAAAAAAATTAGCTTGGTTTCTTCAGTTCAGAATTTTAGTTTGTTTGCCTTTTTTTTTCTTTTTTTTTTTTTTTTTG